>CAIGQQ010034181.1:7604644-7618958 GCA_903798035.1 Danio albolineatus | reverse complement strand
TCCATAGAAAATGAGATCTGAAGATGAAGGTGAACGCTATGCTGAGTAAGACCTGACCCCATCTACCACTTTGTTCTCAATCAACAATGGACTTCTAAACATTTAGACACTGACTAGAGAGTAAAGTGGCTTCAGTGTGAAGCCTAATAGGCTGTGTTTCTAAATAAAGTGCTGTCAAATAGCGTGGTTTATGCAATCGTCTTCCTCCCACTAACATTTTTATTTTCAATTAAATGAGAAATCAACAATCCTGCAGCCTGCGTAGGTGTCTACAATCTAAAACTTTGCTGGAAGGGATGTCCTGAATAGGAGTTATTTTGGTTGTGAATATTCTTCCATTGTGGTATAAATAAAACCATACTTGTGTCTTTATTATCTGCATTCAGATGGAACGGAATTGTAGCTCTGAGGAAGACTCAGGAATTCTGTCCAGGTATCGTTTGGTTGATACTTCCATCCCTACTAGAATTCCCAATGAGAGATAAGCCTTACTTGGGGAAAGGATATTTCATGGCTGGCTTCCCCCACCTGTCCCTTGACTGACACAGTCTGAATAGTAAATCATTCTTTTTTTCGGAATAACATACATCTTCTGCACTATCACTCTCCATTCTACAAGAACAATATTGATTAAAGACAATGGTTTTGCAGTAAGACTGTGAGCACCTTATCTAGTTGAGGACATAGAGTGATTATTATGCTTTGGGTCGTGTGATTATACAAAAGGTATGAAATAAATATTGCAGCTGGCTGGATAATATCAAAGCCAACTTATATTATGCTGATGCAGCATGAAGTAATCTTATTAACGCCGTGTGATACATTTTTTGTCAAACTTCATCAGACATTTAAGCTTTAAGTTTCCTTTTTACACTTCATGATAAGACAAACATTTTCATATGATTACAATAACGTCAAGACTCATCGGTAAGATATGTATGGATGCCATGAATGAGATGAGGCCAAATGTGAAATACATCACATTTAAATAATTGATGTGACAGATTATTGTGCATTCCAGAAATTTCAAAATGTACATCATTAAACTTAATGAAAAATACATACATATGATTAAAATTGCCTTTATTTTAAGTTTAAATAAGTTTAAAAGTGCAATGCTCTAAACAAAATGAATTAAACATGAAAAGTTAGGACAGTTAGTCGTGTCAGTAAAGAGGTATTTAAATTGTGATCAGTATAAAAGCTGAAATCAAAGAGAACGACTGCAAGCCTATATGTTTTTAATTGTGTGCATTTGGCTATTTTATAATACGCTCGAAAGAACATAAAAATTTCAACAATAGTAAGAAAAACCTTGATATATTTGCAAAAAGTCCAAATAGCTGCATTGGGCTATATCTAACGTTAATAATCTTGCTAGCTTAGGCATTAACCTTAGCAAGTTAACATGTTTAAAATCTCATTCAAATCAAAAACGCTTTCAAACATAATGTATTATTTTTCATTTCACACGCGTTTCTGTAAATATGTTGGAATGAGTCATTTTAGTGAATGGCTAAACTGTTTCTCAAAGAATTAAGCTAAAGAATATTTTCAACAATTATTTATTCCATTTTATACCATTTTAAATCACTTAAGCAAAATAAAATAAACAAATAAACAGGTAGGAGCAGCAAACAACTTTGGAACAAACTCAAGAGCCATCAGTCATGCATGTATTAAGGCGTGCAGCTCATAAAATCAATTATTAGTGTGAAATAAACTCGATGTCAATTTGATAACATGTTAAACGGAATAAAAAGTAGCTAGCACCTCTTTCTAAACAATAACATCCTCGGTAAATTATTACCTCGGTGAAACCAAAGTGCAGAATTAGTCACATTTCAGCAACTGACAAGGATGAAAGAATGGAGAAATCCAGCAGCTACTCACCAATCAGAGAGTGCGAGCATCAGATGAGCCGGAGCGCGAGTGCAGAGTCGGTGCGCTGAGCGTCTGGATCTCTCACATCTTCAGCCTCTCTGGATCATGTGACAGCATCTGCTGCCCGCTTCACCACCCCTACTGCATCCATTCATACACAACTACATCTGAAAACATTTACCACGCGGTATTTCCTCAAGTTCTTATGTCATAGGGGTTGACTTTTTAAAATAATTAAAACTTCTCGCGATACAGTAACGTTAGCCTACAAGATAATAAGCTACAGTGCCAGTATACCGTATAGCCTATGCTATTAGCTGCGTTTATTAGTGAGGTGATACCAGTTTGTAATATTAAGAAGCACTTTATTAACAGCTAAAAAAACGCTAGCACAGACACCGGAAGCAAACTTACAAATGGCGTTAGACTACGTTAAAAACAAACGTGGATAAAAAAAAATAATATGTTATCTAAATCAACAGTGTACGTCAGTATTTTAAAAATGGCAACATTTATTTTATAGTCAATTTTCTGTGGTAAACACTGTGGTGTTTTTTTCACTTAACCCTTAAATGTACATTTGTGATATCTGTGGAATCTATGGAAAGGCTAACAAATGTACACAAATATAGGTGTAGCCTCTGATTCAATAAGAGAATAACATGTGTTGCAGTGATTCAACTTTTTATAGATTCTAGAGAAGCAACAAAACTACAACTTTATCTTAAATTAAATCTTAGAAAATAACCAAAATCTTAAGAGACAACTCCATTTGAAGCAGAGGTTGAAAATGTTCCTCACGGGTTATCAAGCTTTTTGCAGCATGTCATCATATGCTTCAGAGCCTGCATGAGGATCTTGTGTATATCTTATACGCTGACAATCTTCCCTTTTCTCCTTCCTCTGTGAGCAAAATTTATCAGAGTAAAACTGAACTTTAAATTTAGCGATGAATAAATCCCATCGTTTATGAGAACAGAAACACTCAAATGTATAAATATACTGAAGTCACACCATCTGATGTTGATGTTATTTTTTCCCAGCAGGTCTGCTTGCATGGGTGCACTTTCTCATTTGAAGTTTACTACAAAGAAACTGTCATCGCTGTTCTGTAAGTATGTCACCTAGAGAGATTAAAGTAGTTAAAACTGTTCATGTAACTAGGGCATCTCTCATTTTGGCAAAAGGTTACCTTCAGTCTGTTAGCAAACTTAAAACGGACAGTTTTAGGACTGTAGATAATATATGACTATCGGGTGATTTTAAAGTGCACACAACATCTGGTTTGGAAATCATTGTCAGGCACTACTCCTTTAGGGGCCAGACATTAGTCAAAGTCAAGTGCATTTAAATGCAACAGCACAGCAAACAGCAGTCCATTATTTTAAATAGCTTTCCTTTGGGAAGGTGTTTATGTATTTAAAAAGGTGATTTATTTCACTAATTCCATTCAAGAAGTGAAACTTGTAATGTATACATTCATTCCACAAAGACTGATATATTTCAAGTGTATATTTCTAATAATTTTGATGACAACTAATGAAAATCCAAATTCAGTATCTCAGGAAATTAGAATATAACTTAAGACCAACACAAAGAAAATATTTTTAGAAATCTTGGCCAACTGAAAAAGTCTGAACATGAAGAGTATGAGGATGCACAGCATTCATTACTTAGTTGGGGATCCTGAATTGCTGCAGCAATGCGGCCTGGCATGGAAATATATAATATTTTACTAGTTATTTTTTGCAAGATGTTTGTATTTGGCTTAAAAAGTAATTTAAAGGCTTGACTACACTCTCAGAAAAAAAGGTACACGATGGTACGAATATTGTTCCTTGAGGAACAGTTTTGTACCCTTGTAAAAATTGTACCTTATATGGTACTGAAAACACCTCTTATGATACTGTTCTGTGCCTTTTATGGTACAACTGAAATGAAGGTACACAATTGTTCTCATATAAAAGGTACAAAAGTGTTGAACAACTCCTTTATTACAGTATCTATGAAAATAAATATGACTGGAAAGACAAAGTGATTTTTATGAAAAATTTCCATATTAAAACAAGAATCATCATTTGAAAGTATATGTTTAAAGATACTTATAAACATAAATTTTTAGTTCCATAATACAATATTACAAAACAACTGGTAAAACATAAAACTATAGGTATTGTAAACTAAACATTTAAGGCATTTTAATAAATGTTTGGTAAGCATTTTTGACACTGTTAAGTGTCTTGTCACTGTGGTGGTACCTTTCACAAAGTATACAACATTGTATCTGCAGGTTTTTAAAAACAAAGGTACATTTTGGTTTCCCATGGTACAAATCATGACCTTAAAAGGAACAAATTTGTTTCTTTTCTTAAGGTACAATTCTGTTCCATAAAAAGGTACTGCCCCAGTGACAAGGGTTTGTACCTTCTTTGGTACAACATTGTACCATTTTTTTCTGAGAGTGTATGTTAATTAGGGTAAGTAGGCAGGGTAGGTTAATATGGCAAGTCATTGGACAACAGTGGTGTGTTCTGTAGCCTGTTGCATAAAATTATTTCTTAAGGGGTGTAATAATGAATTAATTATTTGATTAAATCATTTACATTTATTACTTGAATTTCTATAATATAAAACTGCTTGTATTGATATATTTAAGAAATGCCGTGGAGATCATGTTGCTCTGTTATCCCTTGGAAAACATCCAAAGAAGGATAATTATTTCACAGGAAATTTCACAAAATGCATGCTTTCACTTGTTTAAAGGGCACCTATGATGAAAATCATCTTTTGTAAGCTGTTTGGACAGAACTGTGTGTATGTGTCCACTATCATATTGGAGTGATATAAAGACAAATCTCTTTTTTAAAATTTCTTGACGTTAAAATAGGATCCAAATCCCTCCCATTTTTAGGCCCACAGCAACGTGAGGTAGGAGTGCGTTTTCCCCGCCCACTGAATTGATCGACAGCCACGTATTAACATGTAGTTCAATAATCATATCAACAAAACAGGATGTGCACAAAGCAACTGGGATGAAAAGATCTGTTCAGCTCGCTGTGATCATCAATCATCATCAAATGTGATCAAGAATGAGTTTTACAAGTTTGAAACATTTTAAAAACAGTGCGTGTTTGTCATGAATTACAGCGATTTACTTCAGCTTGACTTATCACTACAGCTGAGTGTCAGTGCAATGATAAAAGAGGACGCATTAGTCCTGGTTTGTGGACGTTAAATCAGGTTTATTTTGTACATTAACATAAGGGGAGTGTATATTAACGTGTATCCTGTCACATTTGCCATGCCAATACAGCGCAAAGTTAAATGCACACGCTGTATGTGTGTGTGTGTATGTGTGTGTGTGCTGAGTGTGTGCATGAACTTTGCAAAAACATTGTGTGTGATCTAACTCCACAACAAATACATCAAAAAATCATTGGGAAAGCTCTTACTGTAGTATTTCTCACAAACATTACATGAGATTTGCTTCCCTTATGTCTGTCACTATGCTGTTTATCTGACGCAGCCGAGTGGAGATTGAGGCACACTTTAACAGGCACGTGGAAATAGTGTACGGGGAGAACTAGCATTGAAGACGCAGGCAACAAAAACCCATTAGTCTAAAAAGGTATAATTAATAATCTGATGGGTGTTTTGAGCTGAAACTTTACAGACACATTCTGGAGACACAAAATACTTATCTTAGATCTTAAAAAAGGGGTAAAATAGGTGCCCTTTAAACTTCTTTTTTTAATGTTGATATGTTTGCAGATATGAGTGTATATGTATATGGTCAAGTATAAAAATGTATGTACATACAAATGTTTAATATTAAAACAATAGAAGTGTTAAACAGCTGTCAGTTACATTGTTTAAGTGTATACATTTTGATACGTTTCAGCCAGAATCAGAAAAGTGTTTGATTTTTGCATGAATATAATTGTTGCACTGCGAGCCAGTATTGCATTCCTCTTCACATTTAGACATTTTATTTTTTACTAAAGTTATTTGAAAAGTTAGACGCTTGCGTTGAATATACTTTCTATGTATTTCAAATCTCAGTACAGTTTTATTCATCTTGCCACACTCTTAAACACAGTATTATTATATTGCTTCTGACAATCTGTAAATGTTAGCAAAAAAAATACATTTACATGCATTCACACATTTCAAAAGCCACATTTTCCATTTCATAATCGAAATAATCAAAATCTCCATTCAAGGCCAGGTCTTCAGCCTCATCATAACAGTTCCTTTTTAGAGCGTGCTGTTTCAGAAGCAAACTCACTCACTTTCCACATTAACCAAAGGAGAAACTCTGCAGCACTGTCGAATCCAACGCACAGAAGTAGACCACTAATTTCTGTTTGCTTATGCAGAGGACATATTTACCCTCATTACCATTCAGGGCCCTTTCCCATCCACTTTAATGACATTCAGCTGGTCCCACAGGTATGCAGGCCATGGAGAGGAGCAGTCCGCACAAACTGGACTCATGCTGACTGAGGCATTAAGCAACAGTTCAAAGTCTCATAGCCTGTGCTGTATCCCCTCTCAAAGCCCACCTAAGGCCAATTAGACAGTAAGGAAAGAACCACACCAGACGTGCCCGTGGTATGAACATGAAAAGCTGCTGAGTGCGCATCTAGTAACATATCCCTGCTGATTTCTAGTATACTTACGCAAGTTGCCTGTCGGAATGAATTGTGTCGATAAAGTCTGTTGCACGTTCCTGAGAGAGCGGGCTAGGTAATCCAAGTATTAGGTATATTTTGTGTGCTTCATCAGTTCGCTTTTTAGTTCGAGTGGCATATTTACAGAGCACTTGCAGTTAATGCACATTTCAACATGTTCGCTGTCTGTGTGAATAGTCATTAGTGTTACTGTGCTGGCATGCCAAGCTTTTTTAAAACAGTCATCAAGTGCAGTCACTACTCGTCTGCCTGAGGGAGCTTTTGGCCAAATACTATTATGAATGTTTTAACATATCTACAACCTGTAAATACATTGGGTGCTAAGGTTTAATGAGGGCTTTTTCTACATGATAATAAATTGAAATAAAATGAATGACATTTACACAAACTGTATACATCAAGACTGTATATAATATACTACATCTGTTGTATACTCATTCATTCATTTTCTTTTTAGCTTAGTCCCTTTATTAATCTGGGGTCACTACAGCGCAATGAACCACCAGATTATTCTTGCTGTGAGGCGACAACGCTACCCATTGCGCCACCCCTCTTGTATACTATACAGGACTATATTTTTTTTCTTGACATTTGAGAGCTTTTGGCCATTTTCTTGCTCCCTAATTAAGATCTGAATTTGAAAAACACATTAACTTCAGATATGGTTATTTTGCGAGTGCATAATTCAGATTTTAAGATCAATCAATTTATTTTCGTTTTTGTCACAATAGACATAATTACACAATAATGATAATATATACTACACCATGTCTTATCAGTTTTTGTCTTGTGTCAGGTTTTGTCTTATTAGGTTTTGTCACCATGTCTTATCAGAGGTTGCATATATTGAAAACATTTATTTGAATTCATTTCAATCACCACATTATCAGTTATTATGCTAATATGTTCATTATTCTCAAGTTATGTTCATTCATTCATTTTCCTTCACTTTGTGTCTTATTTATCAGGGGTCACCACAGTGAAATGAACCGCAAACTTATGTTTTAAATGTTATTTTAAAAGTTCACAGCTGATGGTTGATTATAAAGCAATTCTGGCATGCTGTCCCATGAGAGAGCCCTGAGCTCATAAGATCCTCGAGCACAGGGCTCCTTCCTGTTTGCAGGGCGAGAGGGGAGTTTGAGCTCAGGTAGGTTTCCAGAAATTGCTATATAGAGATATACTGCTGGCTAAAAGCTCGACTATAGTGCTAATTTAGATTGATCAATTCACTTATGACACATGTTTTTGGACTGTGGAAGGAAACCGGAGAACCCAGGGAAAACCGCGCGAGCACGGGGAGAACATGTAAACTCCACACAGAAATGACTGGCCTGTTAAGGATTTGACCAGTGATGTTCTTGCTGTGAGGCAACAGTGCTAACCACTGGGCCACCATGCCACCCTATAAAGAGAAAGGGAAAGGTGAAGGAGTAGTGGTGGAAGGGGGGATTCCTCAAGGCGAAGATAACTAAAGTAAGAAACTGGTTATTTATTGTGAGTTCGGAATCATCTGATTGGTGAATCATGCGTTAGTTAATGCGGGACCAGCCGTGATCAATCATAAGCACATGCTCCTCTCGAAATTAGTTTATAAATAAACTTATCTAAATACCTCAAAAAGAATAAAAAAACAAAAAAACAACTTTAATTCATTTTTTTATTGAAAAAATGCAGAAGAGTGAAAGCTACATTAAATATATTAAAGTGACCACATAACTAAAGGAAAGTAACACAGATTTGAGTATTGGTATTTGTCATATTGAAGTATCCTAACCTACACTATATAATACATAAATACATATAGGCCTATCATATACTGCTTCACATTACCATCAAGAAAACCCCAAAATGTATTGACTTGTTTCTCAACATGACATTTTAGACAGAATTAGACATTATTCCCTAGAGTTACTAAAATGTCAATGATTCCTGGATGATCCTGAACTGATTCTCTTGCACAAAGCTAAATGTGTGCAAAACATGATTGAATTTTCAAGTTCTCATCCAGTTTTTTCCTCATTTCTTGTAGCCACCCATGTATGCTCTGAGGAAGTCCTCAAATCTAGGAACAGGATACTCAGGAGCCACATGCTCAGGGTGAGGGCTGCCATGACCTTGTTCTTGCTGGGCCGGCTCATCACCTGCAGATTCTGACCGGCGCAGGCGGCAGTTGTAATCGATTTCTGGGTCACAGTCAGGATGGGGCTCAATGACGCCATTCTTGACTGTTTTAGCTGGCTCTGCTCCAGTGGATGGCTGAGCGGCAAACCTACCACAGTTGGGGTCATATGGGTGGCAGTCGGGCTTGGAACTGGCAGCACTTGACCTCAGATCCTGGTTCTCCACTGGAGTGCAGTCCTTATCGTAAAACATATAGCAGTCATAACCTTCTTTTGTCTTTCCACGGACACCCAGATTGTGACGAGTCTGGAACTCTGGGAGAGCTGGAGGGGGCTTCCTGAGAGCAGCGGATCCACCTATCAGACAATACGGGTCATAACGAGGGTCACAGGCCAGGTTTAGAGGTGCAGGCTCATCTCTTGGAGCATATTCCAGGACAGGCTTATTGAGAGCTGCTAGTTTGGTAGCTGTAAGGGGGTTACAGCCCTCTTCAAACAAAGGGTTGCAGAGCTTGTCTTTTGGGGCTTCTCCACTCTCAGCGGTTTGAGCTGCAGGTGCAACAACATTGGCAACACAGAGAGGGTCAATGGCGGGATTACAGGAAGGGTACAGGTGATACAAACCTGAGGGAGATCTGGCCACAAGCTTGGGCTGACAGTAAGGATCTTTGGTAGGATCACATCCAAGGTGAGAGTAAGAAGGCAAAGGGCCGAGTGCAGGCCTGTAGCCATAAGCAGCGCGCAGGTGATATTGCAGACACTCTGTGTCTGAAGGGTTACAGATACGCAACAGCTCTGCTCTCTGCTCAGCTGACAAAAATGGCTCCAAGAATGGAGCATAGTAATAATGAGCTAGAGGTGCTTTCAGGGGCAGTGGGAGCAGAGGTGACAGAATTGGGGCAGGGGCCTTTGCTGGGGCAGGTGAAGGCTCTTCTACAGCTTTTGGTCTGATGGCATAGAGGCAGTAAGGGTCAAGGTAAGGGTTGCACACTGCCACACTAGCTTGTCTCACAGGTAGAGGCATGACAATATTAGCTTTGGGTTTGCTGGTGAACTCTGCAATGCAATCAGGGTCATCAGAGTTGGCACAGTTTTTGTAAATTTCACTCAAGTGAGTGAGGTAATGCTTGAAATTGGGGCCCTCTTCTACTCTGTGCTTGTTCTGCAGGTAAACACGGTACATTCGATCCAAGTCCTCAATCTGTGGATGACATCACAGAAAAATAAAAATAGGGTCATTGAATTACTGCAGTTTTTTCTGTAAATATCTCTCAAGAAAGATGCCTTTAAAACACCACCATTATGCCATTTTACAGGTTCCTCATTTTGTTTTGGAGGTCTTACACAATAGGTTTACATGTATACAAGGTCAAAATTATACTTTCAGTTCTCATAAAATACAATAAAATCGTCTAATTTATTTTACCCTCAAACCATCTTTCCAAATTTCTGTGATTGGTCAGGTGGCCCTTTGATGGTCTACCAGTTTTAGCATGAGTTGGAAACGAAACACCTATTGCCATATTTGCTCATTAATTCAAAACACTAATGCAGTAACAATTACATTGATGATAGTTGATCAACCCCACACTTGCAAGCATGATATGAGCAGATCTTTAGACTGAGAAGTAGGTTGGACAAGAATAGGTTGGCATAATGCAAATGTGTTACAGATCTACTGAAATTCCTTTTAGCTTTTCAGTGGATCACAATCAATTTTTAAAAGACAGTAACTTTATTCATCGCACACTTTGATCTTTAAATATTTGCACCTCCATTAAACACTGAATGAATGTAATTTTAAAGCATAATAGGGGCTATTTAAAGAACAACATTGCATAAAGGTAAAGGCAAGTGTCAGAAAGACTGTGACCCTGACTAATACTACTCACTCCCTCCTGGTTGTTGGTCTCCATGAAGTATTTATACCAGCCCCAGAAATCAGGTTGACTTCTGTAGAAGGCGATATTCCTCCTATTGCGGATATGTGACTTGCTGTCTGTTTTCACCTCAGAAGCACCTTTTATAACAAAACAAGCACATGACAATAGTAACTATATGAACTGGTATAAAGTGTCATTTTAACTAGACTTTAATTAGACTTTTGACTGCCACTGTATATGATAAGTAGGGATGAGCGGATCGATCCTGAAGTATCGATATTTTCGATACTGAGAATGTAACAAAAGGATCGATCCTTAAGTAAAAGTATCGATCATTTCTGAGGGTTTTCTTACTGAGTAAAATATCTCAATAATTATCACGCCACATATTAAATAAATATTTACTTAAATAGGAACACGAATGGGAACTATAATATCCTTCCGCTGTATCTCCGCTAATGGAACAGCGTTAGCTCACGGCTCAGTAGTACAGACAACACACACACCCAGCACAGGTTGTAAAACTTTGGCAGAATCCTTTAAGAAATTCGGTCATTGTCCAGCTAACCAAGTGGGAATTATTTTACAAAAAGTGGAGTCAAGTTCAATACAGACAGCCAGTTTATATTAAGTTTTACCTGATATATGTTCATATGAACACACAGATGCACACACTGTAAATATAATATGCTGAGGGGGAATCATTATATATTATTCTTTGTAATATTAATATGCCAAAGCTGAGGGGGAATCCTACTCTAAACTCTGTTATTTATGTAATTTGCGTAAATTGGTATATTCCAGATTTCTGTTACATTTCACAGGGTTCAGAATAATAGACTGTAGACCACTCAAGTAAAGACTAAGTAGTTTAGTTTAAATTGTTTTAAATAAACTTGTTTATCAAATAAAATACAAAGTTTAGGTACACATAATAACTGGGAGAGTTGTACTTTTTTAATAAAACAAGGTTTCTGCAGTGTATTATTTTTCGTCATATATGGTGCCATGCAATTTTATTTCTGTTATTTAAATAAATGTAAAAAGGTATATAATAATGGTGATGATAATAATAATTATAATATTATAATAATAATTATATTATAATTATTATAATAAAGGTGATAACCATTTTTGTTAATCACTATAAAATATTAAAGTATTGGTATCGGTATCGATATCGACGATACTTGTCTTGAAATATTTGGTATTGGATCGGAAGCAAAAATATTGGTATCGCCCATCCCTAATGATAAGTGGAAAAGAGTGGATAGTTCATCATGGTGATTTATTTGCTCGACCGGTGTAATACACTCCAAAAATATGTTGTGTTCATTTCTAAATATATAACCTAATATACCATTAAGAAGAAGGGTGTTAATTTTGGGACCATGATGCAAAGAATCTGTACGCATCATAGCTTTGTTGGTAGTGGCATTTACACTGTAGCTGATGATATAATTAAACACACACATACATACATACACACAAAAACCTTACCATCCACTTCTTCATTACACCTTACAGGACCAGCACTCAAGAAGTCTGTCTCAGGCAAAAAAAAGAGAGAATTGTTATGAACCAAATGTCACAGTTCTTAAATGAAGGAAAATGCCAACTGGCTAATATGGACCTATGAGTGCACAGCAGGCACTTTTTTTCCTGTCAGCGGAGGCTGTGTCTTATTCTAGTGATTACCGCTCTGTCTCGGCTGTCTGAGAGCTCTAAGTGCTGTAAAATGGGGCTTTAACTTCCGGGACCCCCTGCAAGTGTACCTGTTAAACTACAAAGAGATTGGGGAACAAGCCCACAGGCTCTTGCTATAATTACCAGTGCTGTAAAATAAAATGAAGGATGTAAAACGTTCTGTACGCGCAACATTATTTGTGGCATATATCTGCACCTCTAGTAGGTCCCTTTAGATGTTTATGGCTTATGGAAAAAGTGCAGTTGGCTAATAATCACCTGGCCCAATTTGTCCTGATATGAATCACAATGTGTTCACAAAACAGAATTAAAAACACAATGCTCATTGGTTTCTTTGGTTTTGTAGATATTGTGCATTTAGGTTTTTCCATTTA
Organism: Danio albolineatus; assembly: GCA_903798035.1. Taxonomy (NCBI): domain Eukaryota; kingdom Metazoa; phylum Chordata; class Actinopteri; order Cypriniformes; family Danionidae; genus Danio; species Danio albolineatus. Next base: position 7,606,293 of record CAIGQQ010034181.1, on the reverse strand, counting down.
TGGTATCAATTGTGTTTTCTGTAATATATGAAAGATATTTGGTCTTGGTTTATAATGCTACTGCGATTTACACTGTTTTGACAAATTATGTTGTCAATGAGGACTGAAAAATTCAGCATAATAATATTTTTTAAAAAGGATTCTTACCTGACATGAAGACGATCACAAGAGCCGCTCCAAAGATCTTAACAAGTCTGGCCATTTTTCTTGATTAGTTGAGTCCTAAAAATCAGAAATTGTCAGTTGAGAGAGTGATATAGACATTTTTAAACAGATATTCACAATAGTGGTTGGTCAGTTGGGTTTTGGAGTCTTACATGATTATATTGTAATGATTTAACTTTTAAACAATGCATAATTTGTGTAAAAATTGCAAATAAATTGAAATTTGAAATAATGTTTCAGAAATTGTCTGTAATTAATAGTTTAGTCATTTGTGAGTCTTTAATTAACATAAGATTATCTGTACATGAGTTAATGCATGCAAAATGCTGGGTTGTTTCAACTCAAACTTGGGTAAATATGAACAAGCTGCTGAGTTAAAGTTTAAAAAAAAAAGATCCACTCCCAGTTTGTCCATATTATACCCAACTTTGAGTTAAATCAATAAGTGCACCAATATTATATTACGCTTGTTTCTGTTTAGTGGATATACTATAGTGCACATAAGTAATATGCGAATATATTTTCTTTTAGTTGTCAACAAATGTTAACTTTTCAAAATGGTTGGCTTTTCCACACAGATATACTTCACTTCTTTCTTATCAAACCCCCAATATTTCTATTTCTACATTTAGATGAAGATTAGACAATGAAAACAATAAATTATTCAAAAAGTTTTCAGTGATCAACACGTTGTGAATAATACAGCAAATATGAAAATCCATAGGAGATTTTCACACAAAATGGCAGCTACAAGATATTAGGTGTAGTTTTCTATATATGACAACTCAATGAGAAAAAAGTAACTGATGAAAAGCACTTACCTGTTCCAGCAGAAAGGTTTGAAGATGTTGCTTGTGGGCTCTGAAGGGGTGTCCTGAACCCTTTACTCTCCCCTTCAAACCCTCTGAGCCGCTGTGGCAGATTGCAACATTTTTAAGGAGCTCCATGATCATTAAGTACAGAAAGGTATGTCATATGTCAGGAGCTTGCTGTTAGCCTTATCGGGATTGGCTCTTGCAAAATCAGCTCATTGACCAATGAGGGTCCTGTAATTTGGAAGAAATGCAGCAAGATCCAGCTTGGAGGACGCAGCCGGAGGGATGCAGAAGTAATGAAATATATATAGTTTTTTGCTGATTGACAAATGAGGGCTACATGTACAACAGACAAGACATGTCTGAAAAGCTTCAGTACAAATGTGGAACGTGTTATAATAATCAGTTTATGCACTTGCAATTATTTCATCAGATCAGTTTGGTTGCCATGTTTATTTGTAGGCTTGGTTTTGTCTTTATCATGCAGTGAAGCTCTGTTGAATTCTATCATTTGGATGAAAAAGTCTTCAGTGTTTTGTTGTTATATTTTTTTTATAAAAAAAACTTGATAGCACTAACATGACAAGATTTATGTTGCGTTTATGTTTTGAGTTTTTACTGCAAATGTCACATCTATAACGCTGGAATTGCTCATATATATATATATAT
>CAIGQQ010034181.1:7551103-7599644 GCA_903798035.1 Danio albolineatus | reverse complement strand
ATATATATATATACATACATATATATATATATATATATATATATATACATATATATATATATATATATATTGTAAATTTCATATTCACAAATGCAAATTTACCTGGTCTGCAAGAATTGAGTGATTATCTAAATTTGATTTCATTATCTGAAAATAAGAACACACACAGAGCTATTTCATTTTGTGATGACTTTAATTTATACACTGTAATTGATTCTTATATGTCTTAGCCTCAAGTTTACTTCATGCTCTTTATTATTATTTTTCTTTCTTTCTCTCTCTCTTGTATCTTTTTTCATTGACAATGAAATTCATAATCTGTACTGTAAACTTGTCAACTTAAAAAAGAAAAGAAAAAAAAAAAGAAAAAAAGAAAAGACGTGAGAAACTCTTATTTGCCCCAAAACAATGCTGTCCATAAGTCATATGGATTTTTTTGACAAGGTTTTTCGTTCCTTTTCTAGACTTTAAACGTTACTTTCTATGGGGGATGATGGAGTGTTTCATCCAAAATACCTTATCTGTGTTCCTAAAGTTAACGAAGGTCTCAAAGGAGACCGACATGAGGGTGAATAGTTAATAACAGAATTTGCACTTTTGAGTGAACCAAGTTTTGGATTAGTCAAAAATGTATCAATATTTAAAATAAATGAATAAATAAATACATTTTCAATATACAATTTTTTGTGTGCATTTTCTTATTACAGCAACACTGAATACTTTATTTACCTCTTAAGACTACCTAATTATTTGTCTTCTTTTATTTCATGGTGGCTCAGTAGTTAGCACTGTCGCCTCACAGCAACAAGGTTGCTGGTTCAACTCTCGGCTGGGTCAGTTGGCGTTTCTATGTGGAGTTTGCATGTTCTCCCTGTGGTTGCGTGGGTTTCCTCCAGGTGCTCCGGTTTCGTTTACAGTCCAAAGACATGTGGTATAGGTGAATTGAATAAATTAAATCGGCCATAGGTTGAATTGGATAGGTTGGCAATTTATTCTGCTGTGGTGACCCCTGATTAAGCGACTAAACCGAAGGAAAATGAATAAATGAACGTTTCTTTAGGTTTTATTTATTAATTTTCCTTTGGCTTAGTCCCTTTATTCATCATGGGTCGCCACAGTGGAATGAACCGCCAACTTATCCAGCCTATGTTTTACACAGTGGATGTCCTTCCAGCTGGAGCCCAGTACTGGGAAACATCCATACACACACATTCACACACATAAACTACGAAGAGAACATACAAACTCCACACAGAAATGCCAACTGACCCAGCCAGGACTCGAACCAGCAACCTTCTTGCTGTAAAACAACAGTGCTCCAGCAAAATCCACTCCAGCTCAAAACAAGAGACAGAAAGCACTACCTTTGAATCATACGGTTTTAATTACATTCTTGAGTTCATGTACATCTATATTTAGTTTATTCTTTTCCGCTCTGACAGACAAACTTGCACAGGCATATAAGGCGATCATATGTGTGTGGCAGCTATCTAATAGGAGCGATAGATAGGAATAAATAATATATTAAAATAAAAAATAAAAAGTATCAAACTGACACCGATTACGATCATCTCTGGATAGCAGTTATTGTAGTGAGTGGCAGAAACTCACATCCAGCCACTGTGTTATAGAAAGCACATCATATATTGCGAAACAAATCATAATACATCAGTAGTTTGTTAGAAACACTAAATGTAGATACACACCGAGCACCACACTGTGAACAGAAACAGTCTTGGTTATATGCCCCTCTGTACTTACATTGCTGAAAAGGCAATTATGAATAATGGTAAATTGATGACTCTCTGTCCCGCTGAAAGCAGATAGTGATCCCCAAAGAGACATTCAGATTTATACGATCGACTAAAGTACAACTGTCTTCCTTCATTGTTATTTCCATGACTGAAAATGGCTGTGCACATATTAGAGAATCGGTTCACTCCAAAATAATCCTTATTATCTCAAACCTCAAGTCATTCGAAACATGTAGAAACCATTTTGAAAAAAAGGAAACATTTTGGTTTGTGAAATGATAGTCCATAATAGCATTAAACAAGGCTAAAGACAAATTTTTAATGTGAACCATGACTTTATGTACTATTTCATAATTATTTATATGAATAGAAACCATAATCTGTTCAAATTTGGTGCCTATTTGTGCTCTAGTGTCTTATTGGTTTACTCCATACATATTTACATTAGATGTCGCCTACGCTATTGTTGTCTATTGGAACGAATGCGTCAATACGGCTGCCATTTTGGTACAAGGTTGAGCTCCTTTGAAATGAACGTGGGAGCAAGTTGCAGTGGAGGACTGGCCATCCGCAGCCATAAATATGTACAAATATCAACATATATCTATGATCGGGTGTTTTCCCAGTGGTCAGTATGCAAATATTTTTATAAATTATGAAAATTATCATTTGACATCACTTTTCTATATTGATGGATGTGTCTAGCATTGCTGAAAAAGAGCATGTGCTTGTGTGCATGGAAATGTATTATCCTCCCTCCCTTTTAAATTTGATCTAATATGTGTCTTGAAGGGCGCCACGGTGGCGTAGTGAGTCGCACGTTCGCCTCACAGCAAGAAGGTCGCTGGTTCCAGCCCCGGCTGGGTCAGTTGGCATTTGCATGTTCTCCCCGTGGTTGCGTGGGTTTCCTCCGGGTGCTCTGGTTTCCCCCACAAGTCCAAAGACATGTGGTACAGGTGAATTGGGTTGGCTAAATTGTCCGTAGTGTATGAGTGTGAAAGTGTGTGTATAGATGTTTCCCAGAGATGGGTTGCGGCTGGAAGGGCATCCGCTGCGTAAAAAATATGCTGGATAATTTGGCGGTTGATTCCGCTGTGGCAACTCCGGATTAATAAAGGGACTAAGCCGACAAGAAAATGAATGAATGTCTTGAAACACACCCCATCTCTTGCTTCCACTTCTAATTCTAATGGAGGGAGCGATTCATTCGTGATGATCGTTTGATTTGTTATGAACGACTAGTGTGAACCATCGATATCCCTGCGTCTCAATGTGCATATTCACCTTTCTGATCTAAATGGTATTTAACATTTAATAATTTATAGTGAAAAGTAAGCACATTGATGCGCAGGCATTGTTGTGTTATCAGGCTGAGTGATAGGTTGCGGCTGGAAGGGCATCCGCTGTGTAAAACAAATGCTGGATAAGTTGGCGGTTCATTCTGCTGTGGCGACCCCGGATTAATAAAGGGACTAAGCTGACAAGAAAATGAATGAATGGTTGCTGATTTTATTCTACAAAACTAGCATTAGCCTAGTATTTAGTGCGAGTTGGTGCCACTTTGCCTGATGATCAGTGCAGTAAGTGACTGTATTATCATCAATAGCGTTACTTGTTTAGCACAAAAGTTTGTAACATACAAAAATACCTATGAATTGTTATGCCTTTATGCTTTGTTTTGTTTGTTTGCTCGTTACTACATCCCTACACAGCGCAAAAGTCCAGCATTTTCACACTGGCTTAGTCCTGACTAGTGCGGTTGAATGACTTTTGTCCTGAGAGCACTGTACAAATGTGGCGGCAGTATTGACGCATGATCGGATCCTTATGCGATATCCAGTGTATATATCTATGGGTTTACGCTAAAGAAAGGTGCAAATAGAAACAAACATGACTATGCATGCAAAATATTACACTAAGACCCTCGGCCTTTCAAAAAAATCCTTCATGAAAAAAATATTAGAAAACTATTCAAAATAAAATAAAATAAAATAAAAACATATATTTGCCACATGAAATTCCGGCACAGGGATTTTGTTTGTTTGTTTGTTTGTTTGTTTGCTGATTGTCAGTTAGGGGAAGGCCCTTTCTCTTTGGCCATGAAGCTTTTTTTTTTTTAATGGTGATGATGACGGTGATGTGAAGTTGAATACTCTGCAGCAAAATATGGAGTATCCTGCCTCTACCAGCCCTTTAACAGCTAAACTAATGATTTACTCTGGTCCACAACACTCCAGTCATTGCAAGGGTTGGAGATTGACATGAAAGCATTGCAAAAACTATTCAATCCAATGCCTCCTACTATGCCAAAACTAATTTGACCTTCTACAAAAAATACAGAAGTGAGCCCAAAGTATACTTGGTTTTTTATGCATAAATTACATAGAGTCTACATTGGACACAATTGGAGCAATGTGTCTGAAGACGACAAGAAGAAGAAGAAGACAAGAATGTGTCTACACTAGAAAGACTGATCCTCGAGTCTGTGCATATTTTCTCTTAAACTTATAGGGGATAAAATATCTTTGTATTTTGGTCATCTAGAGTTGCAGGTATGTCTTAACTCATCGACACAGCCATCTTTTGCCAGCTATAATAGTTTGTTTTTGCTCGTTTGTCCTCCATTTCTTTTCAGACAGCTTGGTTCAGTGTTGACACCTTGTGGACAAGCTGTCTTTGTACCTTCCTTTATATTCATTTAACATTTGAGCAAGGCCTCCACTGTATTTTAACCTGTTTCAAGGAATAATTCACCCAAAAATGATAATTACCCCATAATTTACTCACCCTCAATCTATCCTATTTGTACGTGACTTTCTTCTGTCAGACAAACACAGCCAGAGAATAAAAAAAAATCCATACTTCCATGCTGGATAATAGTGTTGGATACTGAACCTTTTTTAAGTTTGCCAAAATGTAAAAAGTGCATAAATCCATCATAAAACAAACCCTTATGCTGCCAAGGGGTTAATGCATATCTCATGAAGCTGATCAGCGTGTTTTCGTATCAAAGAACTGAATTGTTTTTAATTTTAAAATTAAATCACTGACTTCCGGGGAAACAAACGTCTGACCTACTCAACAAGTTCCTGGTCAGTTTACTCAGGTTTAAACAAATACAACTGCTAGTTTTATAGTGGATGTGTGCACGCTTTTGGAGGCTTCATAAAAGGGCAACTACCCAAACCGAAGAGGCGGTATAGTACTTAAAGATTTTAATCGGCATGAAGAAAGTCATATACACCGCGATGGCTTGAGGTCCTGGTAAATTCAAAGAGCTATACTATAAAATTCTATAGAACATTATATATAGATCAATGGGTAATTTAGATTTTTGGGTTAACTACTCCTTTAAGAGAGTTGTTCTGAGCAAATTTTAATGAGGTTATCGTTATAGCTCCAGGTTAACCCACAATCCATTCTGAAAAGCAATAGCAAAACAAACACTGCGGATTTTCACACATTGTACAACATATCTCGTACATTGAGATAAAGCCTGCTTTGTTGGTCTGTTCTGTCAGATTGCTTTTTCAAGCGAACCACTCCAGAGTTCATTTTCAAGTGGGATGAGACGTTTTTATAGTGCATATTCAAGAGCAATTGCCATGTTCAAAGGGATGCCGACTATGTAAATTTGCAGTAAGGGACAAAAGTGATGCGCTGATCTTGACTTTTCATGGCTGATTCCAATTGCTTGTTTTATACAAGTGGCCAATTCTAATATATTATATATTTTTCTAATTTTTTTTTAATTGCATCTACTGCACTTTTATCCAAACAAAAGGGTTCTGCATTCATTAGCTTGGGATTGTAGTGATTTAAATTCGATTACTGCAAACTATGAAGTAAAAATATAATGGCCTGATATTAACTTTATGCAATTATGCTACATAATTACAAACATGTACAAAACTGTGAAATTTATGTGAAACAGCAGATTCCTTCTGTGCCAGCTGGTGGCACTTCTGATAGCAGGAATACCAGTTTTTCCTTGGTTACTACTGGGTTTTTAATATGCATTGACGGAGATCTTCTAAGAAAGCACCATAAGTATCTAAACTCTCTTGAAGATAATAAGTTATAAATACATCATCCTTAAGTGTCACAACCAGCACTGCTGCTGTTGTATAGGTAAATCAGCATAGCAGTCAATAAACAGGAAAAGGCAGGACAATATGCTGGAGTAATTAAATATTTGGGACATGCGTGTCAATACGGGACGATTGACAACCCTACATCTTGACATATACTTAAACAATCTAAGGGTGTGAATACTCCCTAAGTAGTTGACTTTAACTGAGATAAGTTGACTCCCTAAGTAGTTGATTAATAATAAAAAAGCATGGTTAAGCTGTGCGTATATAGTGAATGAGGGCTAACGTGTGCGCTAATTATGAAAACATATAAAAAATGCAAAAGCATAAAAAATGAAGTATACTTTGGGCTTTATTCTACCTCCACAGATGCTTTTTTTATTATTTTAGGGAAACACCTAAATCACACCAGCAAAGTAAAACAATGGAATACCTTCATGACTCTGGACCATTCCCTGTAAACCCAACATTTCTCCTCCCACCCACATCCCATCACAGAGGGAAGGCGGAAACCCCTCTGAATCCGATCAGTGGCGGCCCAGGAGTTTGGACAGAAAGCCTGAGGAAGGTTTGCTAGGTTTAGTCGGCTCTGCGCGGTTGGCCCTGTCCAGGCCCAGCTCACCCTCCAGCTGCTCCAGCTCAGACTGGTCCAACAACTCAAAGTCCTCCGCCTCGCTGTCTGACTCCTCGGCCAGAGCCTGGAGCAGCGCGGGTGCCACTGCCGCCTCCAGATGCTCCTGCATGGCTGTGGAGACGGCAGCTGTGATCATGTCTCCGGCCAGCCTCTGCACAACCTCCAGGGCCTGGACTGCAGGCTCGTCTTCTGACTGCGTGGAGCCGACTCTGCTGGGATGAGTTGGAGGAGTCGGCAGCCCAATGCTTAGGTCTTCATCGTCCTCTCCGTTCGTCCCCAAGCCATTGTCCAGAGAGGGAAACTCCGGCAGTCCACCTGTGAAGACCTCCTCATCACTTCGCCGGTCTGAGTCTGTATATGGAATATATAATTAACTAATTAAATATAGCTTGTGTGAAGCAGAAGTTCATATTGACTTTATTTCCAGTGGAATCTGATTTAAAATATTTTATTTTGACATATTTCCAACTAAAACTCTAATCAGAGGGCCGAGTTTTATCAAAGATAACAACGAATTTTTTCGGATCGATGTGGATTAATTGTTCACTTAAAGGTGCAGTAGGTAATTGTCATAATAAACTTTTTTGTTGTGCTGGGGTGTGTTTCCAAAAACCATCGTTAGCCAACTAAGGTCGCAAGTTCCGTCCTTACAAACATAGTTCATTGATTTGACGTTTCCCAAATCCGTCGTTCCAATGAACATTAGCAAACTGCGTAGCAAACTTGTGCACTTGCAACTACACCTTTGGAGTTGTGGTTAGAAACATAGTTCCTGGCTGTGTTCTATTCCCAGTTATATTCCCATGCCCTATTCGTTCAGAACATTCTAACATTTAAACTTGGAAATATTATTTTTTTAAAAAACATTAAAGTCATCTCTCTTAGGTGTAATTAGCTTTCAAAGTATTTTACAGTTCAGTTTTAGTGATCATCATGTTTAGAATTGCGCTCCCTTTGCAGTGCACTTTGAAAACATTGATGTCATTTTGAACACAGCCGAGTGGAATTTATGTTACGTCTCCAAAGCTAGTATATTTTTTACAGTCACTGCTCCAAAGCTTGTGAAAACAAAAAACATAGCATAGGTTAATGCTTTTATTTTATAGAATAGGTTATTTATTAAGAAATGTAGCCTACTGTATATGACATGGGCCTGTTGGTTAGAACATTTCTGCATTTGGATGGTTTTCATGTGTCAAATTGTAAAAGTAGACTTTTCAAAAAAATAAAAAAATAAACAAAATACTACTTATTATTGTTAATAATAATCATCATGATTATTAACATTATTATTAAAGTAAGATTTTTTTTCAATTCTTAATAAATAATAAATATTACATTTAATTTCTTAAAAAATAGCCTCATTAGTTACTTATTTATTTATCTGATTTATATATGGTATTAGAACATTTCTTAGCTTTTGTAAGTGATTTTATGTTTTAGAATAGAATATGTAATGTTCTCAATAATATTTGTAAAAAAAAACATACATGTCAATTAATATGGAAAACGAGTGCATGTTTTTACCAAAACTAATATAAAGCAATGTAATGTAAAACAATAAAATTTGCACAAAGAAATTATGGGGCTCTTCTCTAAAAAAGTTGTTACCACTTCGTTTAGAGCATCATTATGGGCGTTTTACGTTATAACTAACGTGGTTCAAATGATGGATCTGCGACAGAGAAACTATGCGTTTTGGGAAACATCATCATTCTTTTCCCAAACGATGCATTGTTCTATGATGTTTCAGCCGCGAGTTTCATCGTTGTTTGGGAAACGCACCCCTGGTTGAAAGTCTCTTCACGTTTCAATAGTAGTGATTAAAGTAAATGATCTAAATGTATTTATATGTATTGTTATATTCTGGGTAAGGCATAAAAAATGGTCAACCAATTAAAATTTGTCAGGCCGACATCTCCCATAATTCTGTTAAATATATAATTTTAAATTACATTATTTTTGTGATGACAAACCAGTTTTTTTCTGTTGTTGTCACTCCAGTCTTCATTGTCACATGATCTTCACAAATAATTCTAGAATGCTGATTTGGTTCCTCAAGAAATATTTACTGTTTTTACCCGTGTTGAAATTAATATTGTTATTAATGCAGTTAAATTTGTTAATTTAAACTTAAGTACTCTTAAAAGATCTGAAGACAAAGTAAAACGACTTTTATTTCAATTCGATTATTTGTAACAATTTTTCTGTTCCTTTCGCAATTGAATCCACTGGCGAATTAAATGATTAATTACTTGCTTATGAAATCCCAAATTCTTGAACAGTGCTATATTATAATGAAGCATACTACAGTGTATTTTTGTAATGTACAGTAAGGTACCATATATGTGTAACAAAAAAAAGAAATAAGCAAGCTAGTTTGCATGATAGCCAAATTTACCCTCACACTACACATACATCCCATTCGTATATTGTTAAGATTCAAAAATATACCATCAGAGTTCTCTGTTTGAGGTGTGTGTCCCTCTGAAAGGTTGAAAGTGCCATTGTCTGTCCACGTGACTTCAGAGACCTCTGTGTCTGATATAGACAGCTCTTTGCACACAGTGGAGTCCATCTGCAACAGATCAGTTCACAGGAAATGGACATATGAATATTATATTATTAAATCCTCTGTCTTCAGTTGTGTGACAGTGCACTCACCTTGGGGAAAAGTGCAGACAGATCTGCTTCGATGCACTCTCTCTCGGTTTGTGACTGCAGTATCCTTTTCTCTGAAGAAAAAGAGTAAGCTTGTTATGTTCAAGTTTGTGGTATCATATTGTTAGCTTAGCAAAATGCTAATGCCAAACTTTGACTCAGCGTTGATTCACACATTTAAAGTAGTGTGTAGTGGGCAGAGGTTTCGCAATACAGTATGTAGAACATTTCAAATAGGTTACTTGGTTTACACAGTTTACTTTCCATGCAATGTTATTTTAGTTTTATTTATATACTATCCTAGTATAGGGCGACACGGTGGCTCAGTGGTTAGCACTGTTGCCTCACAGCAAGAAGATCGCTGGTCCAAGTCCCGGCTGAGTCAGTTGCCATTTTTTTGTGGAGTTTGTATGTTCTCCCCATGTTCGCGTGGGTTTCCTTTGGATGCTCCGGTTTCCCCCACAGTCCAGAGACATGCAGTATAGGTGGATTGGGTAAACTAAATTGCCCGTAGTGTATGTGTGAGTGTTTCCCAGTACTGGGTTGCAGCTGGAAGGGCATCTGCTGTGTAAAACATATGCTGGATAAGTTGGCTGTTCATTCCGCTGTGGCGGCCCCTGATGATGAGTAAAGTGACTAAGCCGAAGGAGAATGAGTGAATGAATGTATGAATGAATGAATATTGTAGTATACAGAATAATACTTAAAGGGTTAGTTCACCCAAAAATGAAAATTACTTCATTGTTTACCTTAAGATATTTTGATGAATGCTTCAACTAATATAATAGGAACTAAAAATAAAATAGTATGGAGGTCAATGGGTCCCAGTAACCAGCATTCTTCAAAATATCTTCTTTTGTGTTCAACAGAAAAAAGAAACTTATAATTATTTTGTATTTTTTTATCAAATTTATTTATTATTATTATTGTTATTCCAAACTTACATGACTTTTGTTTATATTTTGATCAAAAGCTCTAGTAGGCACTGATAATTTAAAAATGCATATTTATGGATTCTATATATATATAAGAATATCTCCACTTCTTGTATTGTAGAAATGCACATGCTTGATCATTTTTGTGTTACTTACAGTAGCCACACAGGGTACTTTTATGATGATTGTTTTCTTCTGATTTTAAAGCTTAAAACATTTGAGTGAACAGAGTATCAAAGAATCTCTGAAGTTTCTCAAGTACCAAAAGCTAAAAAGTTTAAACCTGTTTCCAAGAAGGTTAGGATTATGGAACAGAGCTATAGCTTTTCTAAGGATGTCTGGTGTGGCATTCGTTTTGGTATTCATGTATGTAAAAAGCACATGCTGGACAAAAGCTATATAATTCAGAAATGTAAAGTAAATTTTGAATAGTGAATGTATTTGGGATTTACCGTGATTTTCCTTTATTTTCTGAAAAAACCCGGCCACTCCAAAGTCCAGTTTCTGCAGAACTGGTTCCAACCACATCCCAAACTCATGTGACGACACCAAAGGCCAGAGAAAAATACCCAGCACTGCGGTAAACAGATGTGCAAACTATTAATGTAAGACTCACACTTACGAACCTGCTGACTGCTAGGAAGGAAAAGAAACCAGAGACTGAGTGTGAATGTGAATGTCGTCACAGTGACATTACTAAGAATCCACTACCATGTGACGAATGGACTGTGAGCTGTTTTTGGCTGTGCTGGAGGTAAATCCAGAGAGGGTTTGCTCTCCTTGGCCAGTAGCAGCATTGTTACATTCATTTGCATATAAATGTGAATAAACAATAAGACAAAAATGACTTTTTTATATTGTTATCATTATGTGCTTAGGATCTTTTTTGGTACTTACCTAAGATGTATGAAATAACAACCCCTGGTACGTAACGTCCAAGTATTGCTAGAAAAGAGCACATACTGCAAACCAGCAGACAAAACTGCAAATGAGACACAAATTTAAAATGGCTCAGTTCACTGTAAATAATCGCTGATATGAAATAATCTGAAGGTAAATAGAATCTGCAATAGGTTCCCACACAATAACATACTACACTCTATCCAAAACTTTTAATTTTGAATTCTGATTATTGGCATACTTGTAATACTTATCAAATTACTACATAAAACATGAACCCTTCATAGGTATCTCTTTTAAATTACTTTATAGGTATCTCCTTGAAAAAACAATAAAGCGCTGCTGGGGGTTATTACAGGACCCTTGAACCTTTATGACTTTATCATTTTATTTTTTATTTTATTTTAAATGTATATTGTTATTAATGTCAATGAAGTTGCACATAGGGTTCACAATACAAATACAATCCAAATGTTCAAATAAACAATAATGGTTTGAAATGATAAATGGAATATTAATATAATTAAAAATCTAAAACAATTACATGAAGTAATTAATTTATTTAATTTATTATTATTTCATTTTCATTTATTTATTTATTTATTCTATATATGTGTATATGCATATATATGTAAATATGTATTTACTTATTTGTTAAGTTGTTGGTTCATGTGTTTTTTAAGTGTAGTTATGTGGGGATTTTTTGGTCCGTTTTTGTCGCAATGTCTTTAAAATGAGCTTTTAATTGACTATAATTTTGAAAGCACGTTGTACATTCATTGTGATAATTCTGAATAAGCAAGACACAAAAAATTACATGAATTACCGCAAGAACACTGTAAGGTGATTAAAAGTGTATTAGTGAAGGCAAAATGATGATTATAAATTAATAAAAGTTGCTAAAGAAATTAAGACTTGTTTGGTATATAGTTGTCTTTGCAGCCATATCACCCTGCAGCCCAAGACCGGTTACTCACTGAAGCAGGGCTGAGCCTGGTCAGTACCTGGATGGGAGACCACATGGGAAAACTAGGTTGCTGTTGGAAATGGTGATTAGTGAGGCCAGCAGAGGGCACTCAACCTGTGGTCTGTGTGGGTCCGAATGCCCAAGTAAGAATTGAAGGGGGCACTATATTGTAAGTAGGCGCCGTCTTTCGGATGAGACGTTAAAACCGAGGTCCTGACTCTCTGTGGTCATTAAAAATCCCATGGCACTTCTCGTAAAGAGTAGGTATAACCCCGGTGCCCGTTGTCTCTTACCCATCATGGCCTCCCAATCATCCCCATCCACCGAATTGGCTCTATCTACTCCACCTATATCTAGTGTTTGATGAGTTGTCCTGTGGCTGCCTTCGCATCATCCAAGTGGATGCTGCACACTAGTGGTGATGGGGAGAGACCCCCCTCATGATTGTGAAGTACTTTGGGTGTATGGCCATACACAATAAATGCACTATATAAATACACATTACATTTGTATATTTGTACTACAATGTTTAGGTCGATGTAAAAAAGAAACATGTTAGGTATCAACTAAACAAAGTCATCCATCATACCTTGCCTGGATTCTGCTGTTTAAAAGAGGAAGTCTCCTCAATGAACAGCTTGAGGCTCGTCCAGAAGTCTGTGAATGGAGATCCTGATCCAGACTTGCCCTCCTGGACAGAATCAATGATCTCCCAGCTACAGTTAAAAAGATCAATGATAAATGAATATTCATTAGACGGACCCTGTCTAAAAAGATGTATTTACTACACTTCTTTAATTATCACTTTGAACTCATGCACTGCCATACTGTAGGGTATCATATTAAAATTTGGATGATTTGCCTGTGTTGTAAATTAAACATGTTCTGTACATACACAGTTGAGTAAATTACTAGAAATGAAACCACGTTCAACAACCAAAATAATCCCTGAAAAATGTAGGTAAATCTATAACGCACAAACAATTAAAAAAGTTATTAATGCCACAAGTCAAACAACATATTCTGTGATTCACTTGTGCATGCATGGTGCAAGAAAGTACAGGGAACACTGTATTGTTTTCCTCAATATCATTTGTCATCTTACTAAGAAATACAAATACAAACAAACTGATTTAACATATTAAAGGTGCAGTAGGTGATTGCCTTCAGAAACATTTTTTGTTGTGCTGGTTGAAAGTCTGTTTACAGACCAATAGTAGTGATTAAAGTAATTGGTCTAAATGTATTTCTATGTATTTTTATATTCTGGATAAGGCATAAGACTAAAAAATGTTCATCCATATAAAATAGTGTCTGGCCAACGTCTCCTCATAATTCCGATAAGTAGCTCAAACTGTCTGTCGGCAAATGCAGATTTGAGCTACTCCACACCTGTTTTTACGCAGATCCGCTGTTTGTGCACACGTGCTGCACGTTCATGAGAGAGAGAGAGAGAGAGAGAGAGAGAGAGAAAGAGAGAGAGAGAGTGTGAAAAAAACATGCTGAATCAAAACCTTGTTTTTCCCAAAAAAAAATTTATTGGGAGTTACTTTTGCACGCTGGAGGAAGGATGACACCATGGCTGAAGTATTTCTTTTAGACAGATAATGTTATATTTTAAAACGATATCAGGTTCATGCAGAGCTGATGTACATGCATCGTACTATGATAGTTCAGCCGCGAGTTTCGTCGTTGTTTGGGAAACGCACCCCTGGTTGAAAGTCTCTTCACATTTCAATAGTAGTGATTAAAGTAAATGACCTAAATATATTTATATGTATGTTTATATACTGGGTGAGGCATAAGACTAAAAAATGTTCAACCAATTAAAATTTGTCAGGCCGACATCTCCCATAATTCTGTTAAATAGCCCAAACTGCCTGTCAACAAATGAAGATTCAAGCAAATCTGCCATTTGCACGCGTGCCGTGTT
Source organism: Danio albolineatus (assembly GCA_903798035.1). NCBI lineage: Eukaryota > Metazoa > Chordata > Actinopteri > Cypriniformes > Danionidae > Danio > Danio albolineatus. The sequence goes on along the minus strand of CAIGQQ010034181.1, from coordinate 7,585,766 downwards.
CACGTGCACACAAGAGAGTGACAGCAGTAAAAAAAAAAAAATGCAGAATCAAAACTTCAAAATATCCTGAATCAATATTGGAGTTACTTTTGCACGCTGGAGGAAGCACGCACCATGGCTGAAGTGTTTTTTAGACAGGTAATGTTATGTTTTATCATTTGAAAAAAAATATTTTATATATTTAAAGTATTGTAGTCACGCAAAGCTTAGATTGTGTAGATTGTAGATTGTGTTGTTTTACAAATGGGTTATATGCACAGACGTGTTGTTCAGCCACCGAAATCTTCCGGCGATAGATTGATGTGACTATTTTCAGTTTCATAAGGGACCTTTTACAGCATCGATAGTGTAGATTTTATTTAGTTTAACAACAAAACATCAGTGAACAGCCCTATTCCGCCTAGCCTGCTTTACTGAGGTGAAGTTGCTTTTATATTCACATTGGTTCATTTCTGAACAATGACGACCTGTGACGTGCTCTCTATATTGTTTACCATGCTACTTTAAATATTCGATCAGAAATAGTGTGTAAGTATGACTTAGTAATGAGTGTAATGGTGTTTGTAGGAGGCGTTGCTTTGGACGGCAGGGGCGGGACTGTGTTTCAGAGATTTCTGCTAACAGGTTAGCATTGTGGCAGATCACCTACTGCACCTTTAAGTTACACTTTGTAAAACTAAAATGATGTAGTTGGAAACTGATAAACTTATTTAAATAAGTTAAAGTAACATAAAAGCATTTTTTTGTCATGACTTTTACTCATATTTGTGTATTCCACTGAAAGCAGAAACTAGAACCTTCAAAAAGCATGTGTAAAATAGTTCAGTGAGAGCACGGACTACAGAAATGTTCAGAAGGATTCTTCTTACGTAGTGTATAACTATGGGTTCATGACATAACTGAAATGGGGCCAACCTGAAATACACTTGATTTAAGCCATATCTAAAGTGACTCTCCTGCTTGTTGATTTTTTATAGTTTGACATCAATGTCCTTAGAAATAGTCAATCTATTCATTAGAAACAATTTAACAAACAAAGTAAATTTATAGAACGTGCGTTTTCTATTTGAGTGTACAAAGTTGCTGTATGGACTCGATACATGCCATAAAGTATTTACAGTACAAAAATATGTCTATGTGTACCTGTGCCTTGAAGGTGACTATATTAAACCAAAGCAATCAAAATATAGATTTAAAAGACATTGAAACATTGAGTTTGCATGTTCTCCCCGTGTTGGAGTGGGTTTTCTCCAGTCCAGGACATGTAGACATGCAGTTTAAGCGAATTGTATGAACTAAATTGGTCGTAGTGTATGAGTATGTGTGTGTGAATGAGTGTGTTTGTTGTTTCTCAGTGCTGCGTTGTGGCTGAAAGGGAATTTCTGTGCAAAACATATGCTGGAATAGGTGGCGGTTCATTCTGCTGTGGTGACCTATGAAATAGAGACTATAAGATGATGGAAAATGAACAAATGAATAATAATAATAATATATTATATATTACTATATTATATATTATATTACTTGTAAGAAATCTATGTCTCTAAAAAAGTTACGGGAAATTGAAATACTTGCTTGGCTTATAACCAGTTAACTTTAAATTCTTAATCATGGTAGCTAATAATAATACCCACTAAAATGTCAGGCAAATGTTTCTTTGGTCAAACATTTGCCTTGCAATGAATTAGTGTGACTTTTAGAATGGGGCATCTGAGAATTTCTTGGCACAAGATAAGCATCTATTAACAGGCAGCCTGTTAATGCCCTTTATGCGTCCCTACTCCAGTCCCCTCACAGCTGTCGCCCTATATTTCCCATCACTAAAACCAAACAAACCAAGCCACCTATGTATCAAAAACTTCTTGAAGTCCATTATACAAACAGATTAACTCTAAAACTAAGCAAAAAAAACATGCTAGACATAACCCAAGCAATTAGGCCCTCTCCTACAGATCAGCTCAAGCTGCATTTCCTCTGAAAGGTCATAAACCAGTCACCTCCAGCATTGCAGAGACATGTTTCCCCACCGGAGGTTTCCTATTAAACAGAGCGCATGGGGTGCATGTGACTATGAGGCAACAGAGCTCACATTAGCATTTCACCATTGACCATGTGGCAGATACAAGCGAATGTGCCAGAGTAAGTGAGCTCAGGCTTACCCAACCCGGAGCAGAGCCGATGACTGGAGATCAATGAGGTGTAATACTCGCATGGCACTTGTGCTAAAAGATTTCATCAGATCACATCTTTGGTTTCGTCTTTTGGGAAATCTGCTTGTTGAGTAGCGCCATGTGGCGTTTGATAGCTAACACTATTTGAAATTTTACTGCATGGTATGTTTGCCACTATAATTATTAGATATTAAATGAGGAATCAGTATTTATTTAGTGAAAAGAAAGACTAAATGTCTAAAGACTGAAGCTGTTTCACAAATGCTCATGTGAACATGTTCCCTCCAGGGCAAACATATCTGACTGTCTAAACTTGTCAAAGATTTAATAGACAGCTAAATCATTCCTTACAAAAATTGGTCAAAAGAGTAGTAAAAATCTGAGATTGATTAACATTTGTTTAAACAAATATTAAAGATATTGTTCAAAGAATACTAACTTTTAAGTGATTCAGAAGCTGTTTGAGTTAATGACAAAACTCAAAGCGGGTGACAATGGTGACAGAATTGACATTTTTGTGTGAATTATCCGTTTAAATATGGTAAGTGAAGCAAAACCATGGTTAATCTGATCAACCACTTTGTTGTTGTTGTTATAGTAAAACCATACTTAATTTTTCTAGAATATAGTATGAAGAAATTCACCTGGGAGTTTGAATAAAGATGATTTAGTGACTTATCACGCACTCCTACTGTAAATATGTTCCTTCATATTACCAGAAAAACAAATAAAATTAAAGTTTGCCGGCTCAAGCTAGTTTTAAAGCTTTTAAAACCAAAGGAAATGTGCAGAAATTCCTATAATGTCTTAGTAATGCCAACAACAGATGAGTCTAGACTCTGAAAACCACACCGCTCGACTAGCTGACTCCCATGCTAATCGCTAAAACAACACAGAAAGCTACTTGTCTGATGCTCAAACAGGCCCAGTGACAGGGCACTAAAATAGCACAAAACAAACAGCTGACAAATGGCTGTGAACATCCACAGCATCACTTCATTTTCAAAATAGGGTCAGAGAAAATAATAGCTAGACAGCATATAGCATTTTAAGCATTTAGCTACAAGCAGTATTTTTACAATGCTCTTAGCCTGTCTGTTGTTTTGTCCACTTAAAACTCATCAGTCTTGACTGACAGGTTGGTGCCATTGCTGTGTGGCTTACGTTTATATATCAGTAGTACCTATAAAGTCCTTAAGTCAATCAACATTAAATTCCCTCTCACAAATGTTCCAAAACAAGCATCACCATAAAAACAACAATGAGCCCGGAAGCATCTGATATGATGACTGGTAATTTATAATATTTCAGAGCAAGCCCATATCTCAAATATTACACATCTAACTGTAATATAAGATTAAAGTATGATCTTTCAAGTGTGACAATATACCGTTTTCTATTATAAGACACAAAATACATATAGTCATCAAAATTTAGCCATTTGGATGTACAATTTACAAACTGATGCTGATGACTCACTGGTATTCACAATTTTTTCAAAACACTTTTTTTTTTTACCTCAGCGCCGACCCATGGTCTTCAGCCGTCATGTCCAAAACTCTGGGTTTCAGCATGAAAAGTGTTCAGAAGGTGAGAGTGTCTGTGATAAGTTCCAGAGTCACAAATGAAGTGTCGCATGAAGCCACACCAACTAGTGTTTATGTTGATCAAGGCCCGAGTTTCACTATTTCAACCGGTCAGGTCTAAAAATATCGTCACATAGCATTCCAGAGGCAGGCATGGAGCATGAACACACACACGTACAAACACTCCATGTAATACCCCCTTAATACCCCCTTTCACAGAAGGAGACCCTCTTAGAAGAGTATTACGAATGGCACAATATATCTCACTGAAAAATGATCTCTGTTCATATTTTGTTTTACCGTAATTTTGCATTTCCTGATGTCACAACAATTTTTTGGGGGGTGGGGGGTGGAGGGGTCTTAGCTTATTGATTTATATTTGTTTAGTGTTGTTTTTTGATGATTGTTACAAAATTGACTAATTCTAAAAACTAAATTAAAAATGTTGTCATCAATATCAAAGAAATAAATGAAACAACACTACGCAGTTTCTCAGAAAAAGGACATTTTTTATAAATGACATTTATGAAAAAAATGTCACCCCCCCCAATTGTTTTAAATAGACATATCACTAAAATATGAATAAAATTGCATTACTTATCTTGATAAATGTCTATTTGTGGCAGATTTGATCATATAATAATAATAATAATAATAATAATAATAATAATAATAATAATAATAATAATAAAGCCTTATTTTGCCTTTTAAATGGCATAAAGATATACAATTTATTAAACAAATAGCCACTTTAATATGTCTGTTTATGCTGCCATGTTTTAAACTGCATACAATTGAGATTTTCATTACCACCTGTTTTTGGATGGTTGTACATTTTTTCATAATTTTCATGTGTTTTAAATAATATACAATTACAAACAAAATAATTAAATTTCACTTCGAGCACTTCAACTTTTGTGTATTTATACAGTTTAGTAATTAAACATTTTAAATACATGTCTGCTTATAAGGAAGATTTAAATTGTATACAATTATACAGTAAAACTAAACAATTTATTGATTAAATAATTTACTAAAACACCCATTTTGGGCAGACTGTAACATTTTCTATTATTTACTCGTTTAAATTGTGTAAAAATATTTGTTAATTAAATATTTATTTTCATAATTGCCCATTTTTTAAAGGTGGTTTTCTTCTATACTCACGTTTTGATTGTTTAAAAATACTACATCTATAAGTTAATATATTTGCTGACTAAAAGTATTTTTTTCTAGTTTTCGGTGTTTCATAATTGTTTTGTTTACGAATTGCTGAAAAAAACGTTAACATTCCCAAAATAAGTATTTAGTCAAGTAAAGTCAAGTAAAGATTGTGAATAGGTACCAAGTCCCCTCTCTAAACATACAGACCGTAAAATATTTCTATATAATTTACATCACTTCATTTTTTATATTATTCCATCATTATTTGGTCATTTGACTGTGACGAAAGAACCGTGACTGGTCAGTTGGTCAGTGGACACATAACACCAGTCATAACACTCTCTCAGCCTTCCACCAATAAACCACAGAGACTCTAGACACACCCTTTGTAATTTAGTATCTTGTAATGTGATTGGCTTCCCAGCTGGCAGACCACAAAATCCCCCCAATAAGAATGACGAGGAAATGCAAGAAAGGATTCCCATCTCTGCTGAATGCACAAACGGCTGTGTCATTCTACTGGACACGCACAACTGTCTGAAACATAAACTCAAGTTTCACAACATGGCAGGACAAAACAAGCCACCGTACGCCATACGTCACAGTGCGCTGACAAATAAAGTGTTTCATCACTATGACAAATATTAGAACAACACCTGTTGGAACAATGATAGTATATGTCAACAGATGACTGCTAATAAATATGTGTACATACTTAAAGAAACTAAATTACTAAATCCATATCACTAAACGTCTTCTTATCGGAAAGCTCTTAGATTAGTAGATTTATATAATTTTATCCTTTAGTTGTTCCAAATCTGTGTGAATTTCTTTTTTCTGCTGAACAAAAAAAAGAAGATGGTTTCCATTGACTTTCAAAGTATGAAGAAAAATACATTGGGAAACATGGATTGAGCCGTTGGGTTTCTCAAGTTACAACTCCATTCGTTTTTTTCATAATGAACTTTTTTACCAAAAACAGAACAAACATTTATTTCAAAGACTCTAAAAGGTGTTAGTTGATTGTTTATACATTTTTTGAACCCATATGTTTGCCTCAATTTAGCCTTTTTCAAATTAATTGTAATTAATATTAAAATTTGTGCTGAAAAATCTACATTCCCCAAGATACTGTACAGAATATTCCACAAATCAGAGAGCAAACTGAATGTAAACTGAGCCAAAAGAGATCCTTAGCTCCTCCAATTCCTACAAAGAACCAAAAATTTTAATTATCTGAATATGCATATACATTAAATATTTCTGTCTCTTTTAATAAAACAATAATAATAATTGTTTGTGTCAGTCACAATGTTTCATGGGAATGATTTTGATTAATCATTTACAAAATCTTCAACAACTAATATAGAACTTGGATATATATTTAAAAAAGACATTTATTTTTTTTTAAGTAGCTTTTTGATTAAATATGTCTCTTTTTTCTAAATATCTTTTCATTGGCAGCAAAAGAAAGAAATGCCAATTTTCACTATTACCTAATGGCTTATGAATCGCCTATTATTAATAAGATATTGGCTGTTTATAACTTTGTAAATATTCTGCATTATATTTTCCCACATTCTTAAGCGAATACTTAACGTAACCCCTACTCTAATAATAAGCAGCAAATTTGGAGTTTATTGAGTCTAAAGTCATGGGTAATTGTTTATTATTAATATCACAATTTGTGGTTTGAGGTAAATTCAGAGGTTCGAACAACAACAGTGTGAGTAAATGACGACAGAATTATAAACTTTGGGTGAAATATCCCTTTAAACTACAATATAAAAACAGCTACAATTTAATGAATCTGAAATTATGTAATGTAATGTCTAAAAGTAAAACATACAAAAAGTAGGCCACAACAGAAAGCTCTTTGAGGCCACGGCTATGTGAGGTTAAAAGGGTCAAAGAGAAGAAGACAGCTGAAGACAACTATTGTACACAACTCACAACACAACAGCAGCGGGCAGAAATGAACAAGCAGAGACTGTCCAGCAGCTGCTCGTCGAGTACCCGAGGTTTTAATGAGGCCTGTCTCGCATAAACACCACACTGACGAAGATTAGGCTACAGCACTGGCATCTCACCCACTGGAGCACATTTTGTTTGCATTTGTTTTCACCCTAAGCATGTAAACAATGACAGAGCAGCTCCGGTCACAGGCTACGGCATGGAGCAACGCCGAATAAAATAATGGAAAGCTGAAGGCCAGTGATAAGCAGTATTGGATAAATTCATCAGGCCGTCCTCTAATCCAATACGTTAACAAATTTAGGCTGACTTTTAACTTTCTTGTTTGCAAAAGTTTGACGTAGCCTAAATATTATCTAATGTTTGATCAGATTTTCATACGTGAAAAGGCACGACAACCACGGGGTTTTATGATTTGTGTACATCAGGAGAGATTTGTTAGGTTTCTTTATCAGTCTTGATCAAGCAAGAGTTTCTCTACAGATTATCGATGATGTTTTTAAACTCACATGACGGGTTTTTATGGGCTGCTGCGTGTCGTCAATAATATCATTAAAAGGCAAATGGCACCCTCTAGTGGTCACAGGTTGAATTGTAGCTGGTGAATGAAAAATGCTTGAGATAAAAATATTTATAAAGGTAATCAGAATCAAAGCCTCAAATGATTGAGTCAAGTGGAGCTTCCAAAACAGTATTAGATCTGGCATCATCCGCCAATCTTGAGTTGTTCAAAACTCAAGCAAACAAAACATAACTAATACAAGTCATGCTACTATTATAACTATAAACTGCAGTTTCCTTACACTAATTCTAAAAGTGTGAGGTCAGTAAAACTGTTAAAGTTATGTATTTAAAAATATTATATAGTTATAGCTTTAGTATGGAGAAATACACAAAGATCTGTCCTATTACAATGGATAAAAGATGTCTGGGGGAGAAACATAAACAATTATAACAATTATATACCTGTTTAATAAATGTTGGTGTGGGATAGTACATTGTGAAATGTTATGATTTAATATTCTGTATTGTTCACTAAGGTTTGTAACAAAATTTTAATCAATAAAAACAAAATTTAATATAATACCAAAATTTAATAAGAAAGTTATATATTATTAAAAATATATATTTTGATTTTTTTTTAATAATCTATGAAATTAATTAAATAATACAACTAATTTCATAAGATTTTATAAAACAGAACTGTTAATTTAGCTTTCAGCACATGCACTTGTAAAAAGTGCAATCCAGTTTTTATTGTTACAGCTGACAAAAAGAAATTTGCATTGATAATAACAACAAACATTTCTTGAGTACCAAATAAGTTGATCAGAATAATTTCTGAAGGGTCATGTGTTACCGAAGACTGAAAATTCATCTTTGACATTACAGAAATAAATAAAAATGTAAATGTAATAAATTAAATACATTTTTTTTTAAATATTATTGATTTTACTTTAATCACCCTTGCTGAGCATAAATGACTTCTTCCAAAAACATTAATCCCCATACTGACCCCAAACGGAATAGCAGTGTACATTTTGTCAGGATTATAATCTAATGAGTGTCCTCATGTGGATATAATTGAATATGTGCTCATGTTTCATATTTACCTGCTTGTCATACTCCCCCATAAAGCAGCTCCTATAAAGAGAGAAATAAACAGCAATGGAATCTATATAAACAATTAATTGCATGCTCATAACCACTGTCACAGTGAAAGATGTAAGAGATTTATGAGATTAAATAAATCCACACCTCTTGATCTGGAAAGAGCCGTGTCTCTAATTAGCTGGACCACCACTAGAAGAGCCAGAAAAATGGAGATGAGGGTGAACACTCGACAGGGACTGAGCGAAACAAACCTGCATGGGAAAAACAAAACAAAACAAAAACAGGTTTTGTTATCTTTCATCAACAAATGAAAATATCACTTTCATTTTATAGAGCATGTTTTTTTTAAGGCCATGGTATTATCTATGATTGGCATACATTTGAAACCATTAAGCAATAAGTACATGCACACGTGTTGTTATTTCTGTTTACAAGATACCTCCTATGTAAAATCATGTGCTTTGAGGGTGAAATTAATTCTGGAAGGAACACCAAATTACTACTTACACAGTTATGTTAACCCAAACACAGCGTTTATCCACACGCCACAAACATATTTCTTTAAAATGCCTGAGTAAGATTTCTCCAATTAAACATTTCAACACTTTTGTTTGCTTGTTTTTAAAAATGTAAAATGCATTTTTAAGATTATGGCATTAAAAAACTCTTCCAGCCAAAAATAAATTAATAAAATCTAAAATGGGAACAATACTGAAAATATGTATTATACATAGAGAATATGGCATATGCTAATTTGCATCATAAGTCCCGAGTAATTTAATAAAGTTTAATATTACTATTGTCTTATTTTTTTATAACTTTAATGTCAACTGATTATAATTCTGCTAAGTTGGTTAAAATCCTCTGGTAACAACGCCTGAATGTAAAAATGTAAATAAAGACTAAAACATTTACATGAGATAACTAAAACTAATGTAAATACACATATGAATACATATTTATAGATACAAAAACTCTAAATATCCATCTTAAGTCTTGTAAAACATATGTAATTCTCTGCCAGGACATTATCCAAACTTTTTATTGACTTTTCTGGCAGCCATAAAACTAAATTAAATGATGAGAAAAAAGTAAAACATATTATAACATGTAATAAAATACAATAAGGGAAATTAGTACTATATATATATATATTAGTACTAGAGTGTGGGTGGAATAACTAAAATGGTCCTATTTGAAAAAGCCTCCTCACATATGCAAAGGAAACAATTATAACTTGCACAATAGATTCACCACCGTACTTACAACAACACAACTAGACTGTAGTAAATCCCACATACAAAGAAAAGAGCCAAGGGAAATGCCTGAAAAATATCTGTTAGGCCTGCTCAGAGAAAGTGTATTGAAAAGCGATAAAGACCAACAGAGTCTGGCCCATATTTATTAATGCAAACATTTTATTTAAACTCCAGCGTCTTGTTAACTGCAAAGATAATTTGTCAAAATCGCATTCATACATCCTGCATTGAGTACAAATCAGTGCATAAGGAAAATACGCTGCGTCATGAGTCTCACCAAAACGCTATATTTGTAGTTGCGAAGAAAGCGGAAGTCCATAATGGTCTTTTCCAGTTAATGAGCTTTGAGACGCGGCACAGCGGATAACAGGCTGCAGGGTGTCGGACTTCCGAAGGCTGCTGCTGCAGCTTCTGCTCGTCCTCTTTCTCCGCCATCGTCTCTCCTCCACCTGAGTTGAGTGTTGTGGCGGAGCTCTGGTCCACCGGCTCCACCTCTGAAGCATCCAGGCTGCCGCATCCGCCCCGACGATGAGCCATAGCAGAGAAACACGAGCGCGCGCCCCGCTCCTCACGCGCACTGCCAGCTGCTGTTTACTTTGTTGTTGTTTAGTCGCTGACGTCACGCAGAGTCAGCTTCGGGTTGCTGTTGGGAACTCTTACGTCATCGTTTAGTCAGCTGTGCGGCTTCCACCTGTTCCAGGTTGCCTGTGGTGAGAAACTGCAGCCAAATCAGTGTTTTGTTTGATTTAATTTACATTACAAGGAAACAGGCTAATGCATTCTATGTTTGTTGTTGTTCTTCTTCCTTGCTGGGTTCAAATCTTTGAAAAACACTTATTTTTTCTTGTTTCTCATTTTGATTATGTTTTGGTCATCTAGGATTTTATTTCTTCTGAAAACAAAATCTGAATGAGCTCAATAAATTATTTAACCACTAGGGCGCAGTGTACATACTGCAAAGTGTTTACAGTAGCCTATGGTTTGTAACTAACTGGTGCTGGCAGAAAACACACACACACACACACACACAAAATCTATAGCTTATGGCTACTGAAAATCCTCATATGGCCAATTTTTGGTCTACATACGTTTTGATAGTTAACAGTAAACTGAGAAAAAACATTTCTAAAGCGGGATCAGAACTTGAAAGACCTGAATCATTCACTCATTTTCCTTTGGATTAGTTTTTATTTCAGAGGTCGCCACAGCGGAATGAACTGGAAACTATTCCAGCATATGCAGTGGATGCCCTTCCAGCTCCAGTGTATTGGGAAACACCCATACACTCTTATTCTCTAGCAGACTCATACACTATAGACAGTAATTTATTCAATTCACTTATAGTGCATGTCTTTGGACTGTGAGGGAAACCGGTGCACCCGAAAGGAAACCCATGCGAACACAGGGAGAACATCACAACTCCACACAGAAATGCCAAAGGTTATTATTCATCCATTAATTTTCTTTTCGGCTTGGATCCTTTATTAATCTGGGGTCACTACAGTAGAATGAACCGCCAACTTATCCATCACATGTTTTACGCAGCGGATTCCCTTCCAGCCACAACCCAGCACTGAGAAACACCCACACACACTCATTCAAACACATACACTATGGACAATTTCGCTTTCCCAATTCACCTACAGCGCATGTCTTTGGACTTGTGGGGGAAACGAGAGCACCCAGAGGAAATCCTCGCAAACATGGGGAAAACATGCAAACTCCACACAGAAATGCCAACTGACCCAGCTGAGGCTTGAACCAGCGACCTTCTTGCTGTGAGGCGATAGTGCTACTCACTGCGCAACCATGACGCCCAAAGGTTATTTTAGTAATTCATAATTTAAGAGTACACTTTAAAATCAGTAGCTGTCAGGGAAAATAACATTTGTCTCAGGTTGCTCATATGAACTAAACACCTCAAACTCAAATTCCTACAAAGCACTTTTGTGGAGAACACATTCCAAAACAAATGCTAAACAAACATATTGAAAAATCCTTGAAAATTGTGATAATGATTCAGGTTTGACTAATGTATTCCTGGGTTGATTACAGAATGCTGATTGGCTAAATTTTGTCACATTCTTGCAATATGTTTCCAGCCATTCATTGAATTGTACAGTACATAGACCTGCTCCCTGCATGATTTTCCTTTCACCCGAGAGCTGATGTTAAAACATGCAGACAGCTGGAGGGAACAAATAAGGAAAGCATACATTTGCACTAATGATTTTCTATCAAATTGTTTTCTATTAATCTAAATGTATATAATGTAAAAGAACTAATAATTTGTGTACGTGACCCAAGGAGGCTTCAATTGGGCAGGCAACACTGCTGTGTTCTGTCATTTATTTTCATCCCAACATGACAGTGCTGTGCCAATTTGGAATTTTCCCAGCCCCCCTCTTCCCCAGCACCACCTGCCGAAGTCTGAAACAGTTGGTTCTCCCTGCTATCAAGGCTATAGCATGTTTATTTTTTATTTTGTCATGTTTTGGCAGTAGCCCTCACTCAACAGCAGTGTAGCAGATCTAATCCATTAAAACATTTTAAAATCAAAAGTAAATTCTGCATCTTGCTGTAAAGTCAGAGAGAGTTTTGGATATTATCACTCAAGAACCTACATAGATGAAGACAGTTAGTATATCTCTTTTATTGAGTCCCAAACAGCCCCTAAACTGTTTTTTATGTTTATTTTAAAGCAAAATTATGTAAGTATTGCCAATGTTTTACATAAATGGTAGTGTGAAACTTCACTTCCCTTTGAAAAAGGAAATCACGACAGTAAATTCTCATTTGATATGATAAATTCTCATTAATTTTGGAGACAGAATCAGTGAACAGCAATGACCTAATTTCTTGCACAGTGAACTGTGTACATCGACACTTAAAATTAAAGTTTAAAACAAGTTTTCAAATGAGTTTAAAACATTTCACACTACAGTATATTCTGAACCGAGCATGCCTTCAGTCAAAAAATTGTCTCCTTTTTTGGAATTATCCTGCATTGAACAAGCAGAAACTGTACTAGAAAGAAGAGTGGAGCCACTAATTGGACTGAATTTCAGTGGCAACAAAAGCTCTGGCTAGAAAATTCCAGCCCTGGTTTTACAGGACCTGCTTTGTTACTGCACTGTTTGTTCTCTACTGCTGTGTTAACAGTTATCTTTTCGGTGGTGGCCTCTCCCCACCCTTCCACACAGTGCATGAAAAGTTCCTCAGCACAAACCCGTCCAGACCCTACAGTAGCACAGTGCGGGCGATGATACGTTCTGCACGGGACACCATCCAGGCTCCAGCAGTGGCCCTGCAGCAGCCGCGCAACCATGTTCCCTCACAGCTTTGACTACAACCAGCCGATGAGAAAGCGTTGACAAGAAGGAGATATGATGGGACAGCTCCCGGAGGAGGATGTGGTGGGTGGCTTTACCACAGAGGAACTGGAATGCAAGATCTGCTACTGTGCTTACAGCCTGTCAAGTCGACGGCCCAAGGTTCTCAAGTGCTGTCACTGTCTGTGCGCCAAGTGCCTTGCAAAAATCCATGATTTAGGCGAATCCTCTCCAAATGCGGTGATTTGTCCATTTTGCCGCTACATCACAGAACTTCCCAGAGAAGATGTGGATAGTCTACCAGACGAGTACAACTTGGTGTCTATGCTTTTGTCCTTTCAGACGAGGAAGAGTCGCAACCTGCATGACACCCAAGGTGAGATTCTCCTCAGTCCCAGACGACTCACCTCCTTGGTGGGACACTCAGCTTCAGCTTCTCCAACCTCAATTCGTTCCAATTACGTGGTGATCACCATTATGGAGCCTCGGCAAGAGTCTGTTATTCCATCTCCAGGTAGGGATCACCGATCTTCCAGCCTGGACTCCATGGCCTCAGTTACCAATAGATGGACAGTGTGGAACTGTGCGGCCCTCCTTTGCCAGACCTCAGCACGCGTCCTGGTTTGGCTGTTGGGATTGCTATACTTCAGCTCGCTGCCTATAGGTGTGTACCTGCTAATCATGCAGCACACCACCATGGGGGTGCTGATGGTCAGTCTGGTTCCTCTCAGTCTTCTCATTGTCATGGTGTACGGTCTTTGCCAATGCCTGTGCCGTGAGTTTTGGGACTGTGTACCACCGTAATGACCAAAGCAACTATATATATATAAATGATGATTGGATGTGTTAATAGTCCTGCCGGTTTGTGGAAACTTGTGTGTTAATGGATAGAATAGCCTATGCATACTGAAGTGAAAAATGTGTACAATAAAAATGCAGAGGTTTAATTTAGCTTCATGCACATTGGCGTTGTTTAAATTTCACACTTAAAATGGTTTTAGATCTTGAAAATTTATTTCTTTTATAACCTTATGTATATGTTTGTTTAATGTGCCTTTTACTGGAGTATTTGAAAGGATCAGGGGAGTAATTATTCAATCTAGATCATTCATTTCTCAGTCTCATTACTTAGCAGTAAGTTCGTTAGAAGTGGAAGTCATTGGAAGTTTGCAATATAAAGTCTTAACCTTTAGCATATGACATTGAATTATGGGTGGACCTCTTTTTATAATTTAATCATGTTTTTTGTTTTACTTGGAACACAAATGAACGTGTCAGAACATCTATTGAAGAAAGTAATATGCACACATTTTTCTACATCATAAAAAATGTACAAATTAACCATTTTTATCACAAGAATGTTAGCGAACGCACTTTATACATACAGAAGAGAACTGCATCAACAAGACAAATGGGAAGAACAACTCTCATAAAGAACGGGAAAATCAACACATCAAGACCATGGTAAATTACTACATTCCACTTGTTAAGCAAATGTGAAGATTTCTTGCACTAGACTACGACTAGATAGTAAACATCATTTTCTACAAACAATATTTTCTATTCTGTTTTGAAAAACGTCTGATTGCTGCTCTAATTGCTCCCAGACTGTCTTAAATTTGCATAATCATTTCTGTATGTTAAATCACAAGTCGTGTGTACTGTGGTGTAGTGTGGTCCCAACCATTAAAAATGTTAGATGGCCCTAACATCTACACCACAACTGCACTGTCCCATGATATGAAAATGACTAAATAAATAAATAAAACGTTGCCATATGTAAACATGCGTGTATATTATCACTGTCTCGACCGTCTTTAAACTATCAATAACAACCAAAGTGAAAAAAGACATGTTATTGGTAGCTTGTGTCTAGTCATGTACCAAGTCCTCGAGGAAGTATGACTGGACCTTGAGAGAGCCAATCAGATCGTCGGATTTCACACTAACAACAAACAAAAGATCGGGGTTCCCTCTGCTGCTGTCTTTCTGCTCTTTTAACCCGATTTCGTCTGTCCGATCGGCTGGATGTCGTCTTAAATAACACGGGTCAACTTTCTGTACGTCTGTTATGTTTTTGTAAGCTGCCGTTTTGCTCTGTTTGCGTGATTAATTCTCTCTAGCGTCTTGCTAACTCTATCAGAGAGGCTGTTTGCGGGCTAATCGCAGTTAGCTGGCTGGCTAGCCGTCCGATCCAAATAAAACAAGCCCGAAATCTCAGCGGCTCTTCTCCTGCGGTGTCTGACAGTGGTCGCTTGGGCCACTGGACACTGTTAGAAAGCTGTCCAGCTAAAGATAGCTGGCAAGCTGTTGGTGTCGACGGCAGGAATCGGATCGCGATGTCAGGACCGTCATCGGGCTGTGGGTTTCTGATGTCGGTTGTTGTTCACGGAGACTTGGCTCTCAACGAGCAGGAAAAAGAGCTCAACCAGCGGCTTAGGCGCCTTTACCCAGCCGTCAACGAGCAGGAGACCCCGCTGCCCAGATCCTGGAGCCCCAAAGACAAATTCAGCTACATCGGCCTGTCTCAAAACAACCTCCGGGTGCATTATAAAGGTAACCAAGGCTAGCAGCAGCAGATGAACACAAACACCAAGTTGTTTACCAGCTAAATGCTGAAGGCATTAAGTTAGCTAGGTTAGCTCGTGTCAAGTTACACATCTGATTAGTGATATTAAAAAGATACTTTGTTAGCTTCAGCCTAGTCGTATTGTCTTCCAACCTGTTTTTATTAACAAACACTGCTAAATGGTTACGAAATTGGGGTATATTTGAACTCCCAATCGAGTATTTTATCATAGAGTAGATAAATAACCAAGTGTTTACTGGAAACTTTGTTTAGTAATGTTAACTAACTGCTTAGTCGACGTTTGAATAAAAATAGCCTCCCTTTAGCATTATTTAGCTGCATTTTCTAGCAGCCAGCATTGTCCATTAATTGAACAAATATAACTGTTATGTTTTTTTAAATGATGTGTACACACGACATATAACTTTGTAAAATTAATTATGGAAAGTGTTGCGCTATAAAGTATAAAGTTCGTGCACTGTAAAAAGGACATGGTGGCGTGTTTGAGTAACGAGCTATGAAGATGCTACTGTAATTTCCGGAAGCACCTTCTCTATGGGGTTTCACTGCTGAAATGCAGGCATTGTCAGCTTATTTGACAACACGATCAGTGTACAAAGGCCATGTCTTCATACACAAGCCGTGATCGAGGCTGTCGCATTATAAGCTCTAGCAAGGCCCGTATGTGTGTTTATCTGCAGAGGCAGGTTTTCTGGCATCGTCAGTGTGTCAGGGGTTTACTAGAAATTCACCAGATAAAGAAAAGCTGTAATATATGTGTCATTTGATTACCATATTTAGTTGTTAAATAAGCTTCTGTAATCCAGAGGGGGTGTCTGCCATTTCCCTCAGCTGAGTCATAAAGGTAGGCCACAGAATTGATCAGACCTTTAGTGCTGACGACAGGTAGGTTTCAGGTAGAGTTCCTTAAATTACCACCAGTAGGCCAAGATGACAGTAAATGTACAATCTGCAAATAAGCTTAGAAATGTACTGTGTGGTTGTTTAGCTTTAAGGGATGAAATAAAACCAAAATTGACAAAATGCCAAATAAATGTAGCTAAAGTAAAGTAAAGCCAGACATATGAACTAATAATGAAAATAATTTTTGATTTTTAATTGAATAGTTTATTGAAGGCTTAAACAAAATGTTTTTTCTGTTATTTTAAGGATGTTTTTTTAAAAGTTTTTATATAGCATATGTCTGAAACATCAACAACCCAAGGTGCTTTACATTTAAAAGTATAAAAAGAGTAATAATTATCACTAAAGAAGTGGAAGAAATATATTAATGATATACAATTAAATGACCACGTATACCTGTCTAGTTATGTGTTTAACAAATTAATAATAGAGTTAATGCTTGTACAGGGACAGAAGTGACCTATAGCTGTTAGATAAAATGTATTTCGTGTCTCAAAAGTGATTGTTGTTAAATAAAGCTAATAAGTAGGGCCAGACGGAACCTGCAGACATTTTTGGCTTTTTCTGCGGAGTATTTTGTTAAAAATCTTTTGATTTTTGAAAATGATTTTGGGAGTATCATAACTAAAAATAAAAAGTAATACCTTTTTAACATTTATTTAATGTTTACAATGCAAATCTATTTAGATCCACTTTTTTTGGTAAACAAAGCAAGTCTCTCGTATAAAATCTCTACTAAAACACCAAAAATAGTACTTTACAAACTGTATTGTAAATAAATCACATGAATATTTTCATATTAGGCAAATATTATTACTGAAATGAATTTGAAAACTGATTAAATATACATTTAGACAAGTAAATAAACAGAATCAATGATGGGCTAAAAATCTGCAAAATTCTGCGTGCGCAGATTCCGTGTGGCCCTAATAATAAGTTGTTTTAATAAAAACACGGTAATTGAACACCGCCAAAGAATTTAAAATATTACAAATTGTCTTAATGATACAGTAGACATTAGAGAGGTATAACCTTCAATGTTTCGTGTGTTTTCACATATTTTGTGAATTATTTACTTGTGCTTTTGAATTTCATATTGGTTTGGTTTTATTACTGTAATGTTTGTTCAGAAATTAAGAATTTATTTCATTTAAAAGATTTAACTGAAATGTTCGAAATAATAATAATACATAAATCATTTATACACTTGATTTGTTGCTAAATAAATAGAATTCTCAAACTTGTACCAGTGCTTATTCCTATTAAATTAATTGTGATGTTAAAATATAAAAGCAAATGTGGAGAGTCTTTGCTGTTGCCAGGCAAAACATCACATCAACTCTCACAGCAAATACATAATTTTGCTAAGTGTTTTTTGCCATGGCGACCTCTGCTGAAATTATAAGTTTACAAATGCTCCAGTGCTCCTTGTGAGTGATGCTAACCACTTGCAATTGTAAATTGTTATGTTTATGTCATCCAGGTCATGGAAAGACCCCGAAAGATGCTGCATCTGTCCGTGCAACTCACCCGATTCCAGCTGCATGTGGGGTATATTACTTTGAGGTGAAAATTATCAGTAAAGGACGAGATGGGTATGTGGAAATAATCTATATTTTGAGAACATTTTTCTTTATAATGAGTGCACTCAATTGTTTATTTATGTGTTGCTGGGCTATATATGCTATATGCATTTTTCATTTATCAGTTATCAGTAATTTATTTTTGCTGAGGGAAAGTAATAAGAGGTTATTGTGAGTGCGATTATGATGACTTTGTGTGATAAAGAATGGCTTTTGTGGTTCTTAGCCATCACACATAGATCTGCCTGCTCGAGTTATCCTTCAAGTCAAACTCACCTAATGATAACATGGCTGCGTTCCATTTCCACGTACATGCATTTGCAAACTTCCCTTCACTTGTTCCCTCTGGGGAATCCCCACGACAATTTTAAACTGCATTTCACTTCATCAAGTGAACGAGGGAACCTTACATACCCTCAATCCCTCGATTTTTCAATCAAGTTAGCTTTATATGGTCACCCCTTTATATGTTCACCCCAGCTTTTTATGTTCCAGAATGCAATGCGATTGTGATGTCACATAAGTAGTTCCCAAGTGCTCAGGGCATTCCATTTAAACCCATTCAGATGTTCCACCAATAGTGGACACTTGCGTAATGTAATCAATGACGTACATCCAAGGGAACAAGACTTGAGTAGTATGGTCATCTGCTCTGATCTAATCATGTGATCTCGACATGGCAGCCCCCATGGGGTGAACAAGGGCCTGTGCCATGATGGTGGGTGAACAAACTTAGGTTTACTTCCAGTTGACGGAACCAAATCAGTGCAAATAGGCTTTATTGGTTTCTGTTAACTCAGGCTTTAATCCTGAGTTTGAGACCATGTGCACATTAAGGCGGGACGTCAGTAGCAACAGCCAAGCACATGCCTTGAAATATACTGTGATTGACTTCTCACAAGAGAGTCAGTGCAAGTCTCAGGCAACTAATAACTATGACTGAATTGAAAAACATTTATTAAGCAAGGTGAAAAGAGCTGTCCATGGAAGAAGACAGCTGAAAGACAACCGTTTGCTGTATTAGTGCACGTGACGATGTGAAGTTAGTTTGTTGTCCTGATTAAAAAAAAATTAAATGGCTTTAATTTGCAGTTGTATATTTAAGTTTAAATGGTAAATTTATATATTATGAAAGGTATGAAACATTTATTTTCATAACTTATTATTGTTTATTTAACAAAAACAGCTTATTTCTAATGAATTATGGATATAAATCATAATTTCAATTATATTACATGCTCACTCACTTTCTTTTGATTAGTCTCTGATTTATCAGGGATCGCCACAGCAGAATGAACTGCAAGTTAAGTTCACTATACTATAAGTACACTATAGCCAATATGTATGCCAATAAGTACATTAACACTAGTACACTAACCAGTGATCGCCCAGTGCTGGTAAACAACAACACTTTCTTCCATTCACACCCAGTTTTACACTACCACCAATTTACTTTATTCAATTTACCTATCCTGCGTGTCTTTGCACTGTATGGGAAATCGGAGCACCCGGAGAAATTTAATTTGCAGCAAGAGAAATGGGAGAAGTGGATTGACATGTTATGTTGCTGTGTTCACAGTTGGTTGGTTGAATATCTGTTTGTGATCTCAAAAGCAGAATATTACCAGCACCTAAAACCAGAATTGGCTAGCCAGCTAATCTGACTTCATGGTACAGTCCCCTGGTCCATCTAAAAAAAATACATCTTTATTCAGGCAATGATTATTATGACTAAGGCTCTGTCCAGTCTAACACAAATATTTTGAAAACTGCACTTTTTTCTACACAATTTTGTGATTTGTCTGCACAAAATCTTACTGAAAACTCCAGCCAGGGTGAAGATTTTTCAAAACTTTGGGTTACAGTATGGTCGTGTGGATGATACAGCCAGAGCTTTCACCTTGTGATGTCAGCATGCGTGCTGTTTTCTTTTTTCTGATTAGCCAACACTTCTGGGTTCACATCAAGCACAGAAAACTCAAATTAGACAAAAATCCACACATTCATGGTAAACGCATCTCATATTTTGCGCCGTTCACCCATATGTCGGTAATCCTCCTCTGTTTTCATGTTTGCATTGATTTGTATGCAATTTACTGTTGCAAAACTTAGATTGTGCTCTTAACCATGTTATCATGCAATGTTATCATGAAATGAAACAGGAGAAACCCTGTTAATAAAAATACTCTTGTATGTGTGAACATGACCAAAAAGGAAAACGAAAATATTGAACTACCTTAAAATAAATGCTAACTGAAATTAAATGAAATATTACAATTTTTTTATTTATTTAACCTAGTTGCCAATGTGAGATTTCCTATTTTCATGTTGCATATCTTGATGGTATTAAAAAGTTAAATGAAAAAAATCGTAATTAACAACTATATACTGACACATTTCGTTAAAAAAAAATCACACAATGAAATTACTAAAATGAAAAGAGAACATACTAAAACTAATAGATTAGTATAAATATTGTCAATGAGAGTTTAATTAACAGTGAGATTATCATACTGTTAATGTCTTATGAGTGCACATTTAATTTTTAATTAAATTCATTTGCTTTTGCTGTTCATTTCTGTCACCAGATACATGGGAATTGGCCTGTCAGCTCAAGGTGTCAACATGAACAGACTTCCAGGTAAAAATGGATTTCAGACACTAAGGAGTCACTGAACGTTTACTGCTAGTAACACATTAGCTGTGTCATGTTTTCAGGTCGCGTTCTGTTTCTGAAGCACTATAGAGGATCAGGTTTAAAGTTTAGATGCTAGCAGTGCTCATCTTAACTTGATCCTCCACCTTTATGATGCTCACAGACTCTGGGTGGTTCCTGCAGCTTGCCAGGGAGATAAGAGTTTAGAGAGATTAGTGCTCTTTAGTGCTATTATATTTTATTGTTCTAAAAAAAATCAACATTATGTACGCAATGTTCTGTTCTTAGGTTGGGACAAACACTCATATGGCTACCATGGGGACGATGGCCACTCTTTCTGCTCTTCTGGCACTGGACAGCCCTATGGACCCACATTTACAACAGGCGATGTGATTGGCTGCTGTGTGAACCTCATCAACAATACCTGTTTTTACACAAAAAATGGCCACAGTCTAGGTAGGAAACGTTTTTATTATTGGTCATTTCTTTATTATTGATATCTTTGTAATAAAACTGCAGTAGGCGTTAACGTTATACACATCTCTAGGAATGGAAGAATTTTGTTTTAGTGCAATTTAGGAATATAAATATAAGCAGTTTGGATGTTAATATACTTGCACACACTTTAAACATTAGATACATTAAAATGTAATCCTTCTTTTTTTCCAGGCATAGCTTTTACAGATTTACCGGTAAGTTTCATTCTTTCTCATTCACCTCTGTAACTGACATTGCAGTATTTACATTGTATGATTCTGTACTGTTGTTCAACATTTTGGGTTGGTGAGATTTTTTACAAATATTTAAAAAGAGGTATCTTTGTTAAAATGTGTAAAATTATGGTTGGATGGTGCTGTTAAATTATTGAAGAAAATAAAAATTTGTATCATTAAAAATAAGGTATCTAATGCATTTAAAATGAGTCATGTAGGGGTGGGCGATATGGAAAAAATATATCACGATTTTTTTTCTGGGGAAATCACGATTCACGATTTTTATCCCGATTCTTTTAAGTAGATTTTTAAAGACTATTTTGCAAATTACAAAGGTACAATACAACTAAACTAATGTCCTCATATAAAGATATACTCTTACCATGTATGTTCAAGAATATTTTAATCAAGTGAACATTTAATGCAAGTGCTATTCTGCAAAGAGAGAACATTCAACAAGACTTGCATTACAATTACTGCACCATCAAAATGAACATTTAACAAATCGAACAAATCTTAGTTCAAATCCGAGAGCTTATTACACAGATCCTCAGCAACACCTTCACAAATGCAAATGACTTTTTTTTTACAAAGTTAACAAAACTAGTAGTGTTTTGAATTTAATAAATGCATAATAATCATGATAACCATGAAACCATGATTATTCTTCAGACTATATAATCATACAACCAAAATCTATAATCGCTTCATCCGTGACTGTTATGCAGTTCAAAACAACATATGAATGTGTTTGTAGAAGAAGAATACTTGAATACACTGATTTTGTTGTGCTTTGCAATACAACATTTGAATGTGTTTATAAAAAAAGCCACATTGTACAATGCAGTGATGTTATGTAGTTTGAAAATACAACATCTTCACATTTTAATGTAGAAAAAGCCAACGTGGGTATCTTAAGGAGCAAAAAACTGCATATGAGCTCTTGTATTGCTGTTGTGTCATCATCACTTCAGTATATTGCAAGTCATCTCTGGCCCCTCACTTGCGATGCTCTTCATGAACTGGACCCCTTGACAAACTAATTAAACAGCCCAGTTGTACACAGATCTACCAACAACTTATGGCTTTATTTCAGTGACATATGTCGTGAGCGCAGTATTACCGGGTGAGATCGCAAGTCTGCAGACGCCCTATAAAGAGCATGCGGGTAGCCGATCGTCTCTGTGTTCGTGCGCACTTCTTGCGCGCCCTCTAATAAACGCTGCTGAAGTGTGATTTAGTGCGTTTATGTAACGCGTATGTCTGCAACGTTTATTAGATTTGCTAGGAATATTTACGAATGTCTCCAATAGACCTTCAGAGCGGCATTAATGCGTCCTGAAGTAAAGTGAAGCGGCTATAAACTCCAGCAAGAGAAAGTCATTGTATGCAGAACCACAGAACTTTATTTATAAAGCATATTTATGGAAACTGTTCAACATAACTGAAAGCTGCGCCTGAATGCTGGCCTCGCGCATCGCGGAGTCCTGTCAGCCTGTCTGTCAGTCAGCATGTCACCTCAAAGGGTTAAACAAACGACGCACAGCGGTTATAGAAATGTTCCCGTTATTATAATTCACTTACCTTTTAATACGTTTTGGTGCGATTGTAACCCGCTATTTAAGAAACAACAATGACAGACGACTGAATGTTTGAATGAAGCAGTAATAGCCGTGGCGGGATGAATTTAGGTGTGGCGCCCGTCATGGAAGCACGAATGAAGTGGAAGCACTGCACTATATGCTGTATGGCGATACAACGATTTTTCTGAAAAAGTGGATCGTGGAGTCATTTTTATCGTCCACGATTAAATATAGTATTATCGCACAGCCCTAGAGTCATGTACATAATATAATTGTTGAAATGTTTGATTGTGCATTATACATATCTTATTGTTATCAGTGTTAAAAAAAAGTTCAATATATTTGTAAAAAAAAAACTGAGATACATTTTTTCACTATTTTATGATTAATAAAACGTTATTATTTGAAATAAATAAATGTATAAATTATAAATGCTTAATGTTGTTTTTACTAGAAGGTTACAGTTATTTAAAATCATCTTACGTATTCCAAACAATTGTGATGTGTATGTATTATAGGTTTGTGAAGTCTGTCCTGATTTAGTTTCCTACCTTTTCTGCCTAAAGGTCATGGGGTGATTGATTATTTTTCTATTATTCACTATTGTAATAATCCTCCATTTTTAGATGTAATAGAGGAACCTTTTGCTATTGTTTTGTCTTTCCTTCCTTTCTTCATCATTCAAGATGTTGGACTTGACAGCCCCAAGCACTTCTCTCGCTGACTGAACAGAGGCCTGTTTGGGGCTAAAACAATAATCCATTGAGCAGAAAACACAGTTGGCTGGTGACCAGCATTCATGTTACTCTGAGTATTTCTGTGAACTATGTCAGTTTAGCAGACCTGACCTTTCTTTCTATTGGACAATGAGCACAGAAAGCATCGCAAAATGACTAATGTGTGCCTGCCCCCTGACCTGACCGATGAGCAACAGCTGAATTATGTAGTTGTGTTTTGAAATCCATTTCAGTCTGATTCGTCTTAGTCTGAATGCCTGTTACAGACATAAATTGAGGCACATTTTCAGTTCAAGTAAAACGAGTTTATATAGCACATTGTTTCAAGGAAGCATTAAAATAAATGATCCACTGTATATATTTCTAAAGTTTATTTTTGATGCAGAATACTATTGATGCAGAAAATTAATAACAGATTTATTTTTGTTTTTGCCATAAACACAGTACATACTGTTTTCTAGCTGTTTTGCAAGATACTACTATTCAGCTTAAAGTGCCGTTTAAAGGCTTAACTAGGTTAATTAGGTTAACTAGATAGGTTAAGTTATTTAGGTCAGTTGTTGGACAGCAGTGGTTTGTTCTGTAGCCAGCCTAAAGAAAATCTTAAAGGGATAGTTCACCTAAATGTAAATTTGATAGTCATTTACTCATCCTTTACTTGTTTCAAATCTGTTTGAGTTTCTTTGAACACAAAAGAAGATATTTTGAAAAATGTTAGAAACCTGTAACCATTGACTCCCATTTTATTCTTTTTTCATAATTGTTTTTTGTTCCAGCCAAAATAAAAGGCAAAAAATAATCAGGAAATACTTTACAACAATTCATTAATGTATTAAAATCACTTGAGCCAATAATTTTGCCTTCAAGTGTTAATCATTTAAAAGCTTTCAAAAGAAATCAGTGTCTTCCAAAAAGTCCATAGTAGTACATATTTATAATCTTTTCAACCATTATAGACAAATTTAACAGATTAAATCAGGGCAATTAATACAGTTTCCATTTTGCAACACAAAGCAACTGTAAGTTTTTAGATTTTATATAATTGCTGAAAACCAGTTTATTAGTTGTCAAATACATTTAATTAATGCTTTTTTTGCTTTCAGCCAAACCTGTATCCCACAGTGGGTCTACAGACCCCAGGGGAGGTCGTGGACGCCAACTTTGGGCAGCATCCATTTGTCTTTGATATTGAGGATTACATGCGGGAATGGAGAACCAAGATTCAGTCTCAGATTGACCGCTTCCCCATTGGGGAGAGAGAAGGAGAATGGCAAGCCATGATTCAGAAGTAAGTACTTTTGATTTATAGTATTTTTTTGAGGTTAATCTTAGCATGTGGTAGTGGCAAATTTCCCCATTTCTCTGTCTGATTTTCATACTATTTACTGTCTTGCCAGAATGGTGGCCTCCTATCTGGTTCACCACAGTTACTGTGCCACCGCTGAGGCCTTTGCCAAATCAACTGACCAGGCTGTACATGAGGAACTTGCTTCTATCAAAAATAGACAGAGTGAGTCTAGTCAACACAAATGTTCAGACTGTCTTTTGGTTCTGTTTGCAGGGTTCCCACAGATCATGGGATTTTAAAAGCTCTATTTCAGACATTGAAAACCAGGGAATTTTATATTTATATCTATATTTTATGTCTAGGTCATTGAATTTAAGAGAATTTGTTTGTCATTTTGAATTTTACTTCCTTCCCATTTATCAAAATGTATTTACTATGACACCATGTGTATCATGTTTTGTCTATTGTTATGTGTAGTCTATTTTTCATTGCTGTTTTATTCCTTTCCCACTTATCAGCCGGTAATTAAATGCATTTACCAGGCTGTGCCTGTTAAAATACTGCCTGTGGCTGTTTTTTTTGTCTGCTCCAGAAAAAATTCTGAATCATTATGACCTAAAATGACATGTTTCATGGCAGCATTTCTCAATTTTAGACAGGATTTGTGGTAATTTGTTTGTTTTGCTGTGAAAATATACAAATTTAAACCTTAGTTCTTTAGTACTATATAAACCTCAAGATTCATTGATCTCTATAATTTCTGTAAGGAGAAGAGTAATACTGTGCCTTATCTATGAAAACTCAAGGTATCACACACCCGATGAAGCTTTTACTTTATGCAAATATGGTTTTATTTGGCTCAGCAGGAATTTTAACAGGGTCCTGGCTGGCTAAAATCTGCAGCAATTAAAAAACTGCAAGCCCCTTGTGAGCCATTTGCTTAATTTTTAAAGAAATTCAGTAATTGAGGAATCACAAAATTCTAGAGGGACAGCTGCCTGTTTATTATAGCTCATGGAAATTCAGCTTCTTAGTCAGTGGAAGTAAGGGAATTTGATATTTGGCCTGGAGTGGGAACCCTGTGTTTGATTAAAAAACAACATTAAATACATTCATAATACATCCTCAGCTGAAAGGCATACTGCTCTGTGATGATTTACTGTTTGTAATATCAGAAATCCAGAAGCTGGTCCTGTCTGGCAGAATGGGAGAGGCTATAGAGACCACGCAGCAGCTTTATCCCAGCCTGTTGGAGAGAAACCCAGACCTCCTCTTCATGTTGAAGTGAGTGTGATGTGGGCAGTCTTTCAAGAATGGACACACATCCAGTGAAGACACCTTATACACGATGTGTGTCTCTCTTTGCAGAGTCAGGCAGTTCATTGAGATGGTGAATGGCACTGACAGTGAGGTCAGGTGTCTCGGTGGCAGAAGCCCTAAGTCACAGGACAGTTACCCAGGCTCCCCTCGCCTCTTCAACAGCCCTGTTCACAAACCCAGCAGCTCCCAGACCTACCAGACAGGTTTGTGCACCACACACACACTTTTTAGTGGATTAAAGATAACTTGTACAATTTCCAACAATACCTTTCAGCAGCATTGGTAAAAAAAAAAAAAAATTCTTGTCGAGAGTGGAAAGAAAATGTAGTCTTCATTTAATACAGGCTTTATATCTTTCTTGCTTCAACTGTGGCTGGTCCCTGAGGCATACAATCACACTGGTGTGATTAGAATCAACTGCTAAATACAAATCTGATTTAATATAAATCACAATTTATCAGTGTTTCAAAAAAACAAACAAAAAAAAACATTTATTTTAGCTTTCAGACAATCAAATACACATCTGTTCTAGCAAAACATAGCATGTATGGTTTGTAAAATACACACGCTGATGCCCAGAACTTGTTTTTGCAAGTCACATGCGAGTTAAGCTATTGGTCAATGTGCACCTGTTTAAGTTTCTCTGTTAACTATCTAAATGGATGACAGGTTTGCTCCATAGCCTTATTGTGTGTAGCTGTTATCACACATGCACATAGATATGTGGCCAACATTCCTCCTCTAAATGAAAAATAGATTGCATTTATTTTTTAAATATTAAGTGATTTAATATACTTTTCTTAATAGTCTTATTAAAGTGGGAAACCGTGCTCATTGAAACAACATTTATTTTCAAAACATGTCAATTACACAACATTTTAAGATGTAATTTCCATAGAGACCAATGTGAGACGCTGCTGCTTTGGATGTAACATATTTCTCATTTTGATTTACGATGTAGTGGTGCAGGATTGGCATTATGAAGGACAAGAGTAATTCATTGTAGTTTGCCTCAAGATTTTCCTATGGTGGTTATAGGAAAAAATATCACCTGTGGTTAACATAACTTTGTCTAAAATGTAAATTAGACACATCTAGCTATTTTGTGCATGTTTAATTTGTAACTAGATACAAACATTTGGGGTGTGAGTTTGTGTAGTGGGGAACAAAGGTTAATTATTTGATTTTGTTTACCACATACTTTAGTTTACTCATTATAAATATTTTGAGGCAACCAACAATGAATATATATTTTTGGGGTTCTGATGTCACTCCTGGACCATCTGATGTTGCTTTTTGTTGGTCGTTTATTGGTTGCTTTCTCAAATTAACTGAACTGCTCATTCGTTTTTGTGCAGATCTAAGCTTAATTACTGTGTTCATATACGGGACACACCAAGCAGATGAACTAATGAAAGAAGCAAAGAACAAAGAACTAATGAAAACCAAATGTGCTGTTGTCTGCGTTTGGCATGTATTGTCCCATCTGGACCAAAACCTTTGAACGTCCCAAATAAATGACAGGTGACAAACGAGAATACTTGTTCTGCACCTGTGTGAGAGGATGCGTCTTTCCACACCAGTGGGGGCAGTGGTCTGTTTTCTCAATCCACAAAGGGAAACCAGAAATTGTGACAAATACACTGTAAACCATAAGCAAAGTAACGTTAAAACCATTTGCCCTCACCACAAAGGGATTCGCTCGTGCAAATTTGTCTGATAACCAGATCATCCATATAGTTTGCAAGTATTTGAAAAAAGTCACAAAATTACAGCCGGCTTCTTTGTGTTTACTTTTGACTTGATCTTTGCTTCATCACTTCAGGTTTTCTTATGGCCCGTTTCCACTGAGTGGTACAGTACGGTACGGTACGGGTCGGTACGGGTCACCTTTATCAGGCTTGCGTTTCCATTGCTAAAGGATACTCTTTTGGTGGGCGTGGTGTACGACAGAAAGTTTGCCGACGTCATTTTCGCTCGAGGAAATGTCTACAGTAAAGCTTTATGGGTCGTTCAAAAATCATATGAGAAGCACTTCTCACAAAACAGATGCTTTATTATACACAAAAACATTGGTGTAAAAATGTCATTACTGACTGAACATGATCTGATTATAACTGCAGATCAATGATGTGAAATAGCCTACGGTCCGCGATTATATCAAATAAATAAATGCAGCATATATGAACACACAGCCCCACACAGTCTCCGATGTTACCAAATTACAGAAAAACTACACACAGCAGACATGTATGCCTTATTTAGGTTCAAAAACAATACGAAATAGAGCCCCGTCTGTGCAAACCACCCATCTGTGTCTTTTATCTTCACCAGTACATGTAGCCTCTCCGTCATTATTCTCTTGTTAGAGAGTAACTCTGTCATTCCCAGTTTATTATAGTCCAGGTTAAGAACTTTGTTATTTCAAACATTGACGCGCACGCGATCGTAAGCGACAAAGCGAAAGCACTCGCCCTGGCGCTTATGGGCTCGTAACCCATAAGAATCTGCTCTTCTCTCAGCTCTGTGGCCGTTCAAGACGACGACAAGGTTTGTTTAAGCTCGGGTCGACCATGGCTCGTTATTATATGCTGATATTATTTCGGAGCATTGTCTCTCGGCTGAGTATTAAACATGGCGGGTCCTTTGTTTTCATTCTGCTTGTTGCGGGAGCAAATGACTTATCTCTGGAAGCCAATGGCGTTCAGCTGCGCGTGTAGCTCCGCCTTACGGCTCGCTTTCTGGGTTTCGGTACCCTTTCGAAAGGGTGACCAAAAAGGGGTACGGTACGGTTCGGTTCGGTACGCTTTTAGACAGTGGAAATGGCCTTAAAAGCGTACCGAACCGTACCGTACCTTACCGTACCACTCAGTGGAAACGGGCCATTATTGCGCTCTCTTTCGATGTTGAACAGCCAGAGTACTTTCTTTTACTGACACCGATTCTATATGTTTAATTGAGGCAACCTGCTCGACGTGACCATGACAAGTGGCAATGTGTAGAACACACCAAATAAACTAACCCGACAGATGCTGACAACGGCCAACCGCTTCCAGCCTTTAAATTGAACGAACTAAGTGATAAAATGCATCAGGTTCCAAAATCAATTCTCCAGACAAGCAAGCCAAGTGTGAAAACAACCTTAGATCTTTAGTGCTCAACTATGGCCCTGTTTACACTAGTGCGTTTTCGTTTTAAAACGCATAAGTTTTGCTATGGTTACGGCATTCATCCACACTACGCCAGAGTTTTCAAGCCGCAAAAACGGAGCGTTTTGGAAACGCTGGAGAGGCCGTTTTCATTCTAAAACGCTGCTGCTCTATCTCAGTGTAGATGGAGGAAAACGGTGACCTTTGAAAACGGAGGCGTGGCTGCTGAGGTCCGCTACGTGATTGGGCCTTTTTGGTCATTGCGTAGCCTTCCCTTATTCGTCAAGCGCACATGGCTACAACGCCACCGACAGACGGCAGACCAGCCTTCACTGTAAACACTGTATTTTCGGTAGCCATGGATGTTTTATACTTATTTGTTACTTTAAGTAACAACTCAACCTCGTCGTCTGTTCTCAAAAAGACCTCTCTTGCTTTCTTTGCCATCGCGTTCATCTTTCAACCAGCGTTTGTTGACTAACAATAACCAAATGCTGAGCGAGACACGTGCTTCCTGTTTATACTTGAACGCGCATGCCCAGAGTGCGCGAATGGTCACGTGATATACGTTTCTGGTGGCGTAGTGTGGAGGGACATCTGTTGAGAGACGCTTGGGTGAAACGCTAGTGTGGACGCGGATTGTTTTCATGCTAAAACGCTGTTTTAAAACTAAAACACACTAGTGTAAACAGGGCCTAGGGGGGCTCAGAAAACCTATAGAGGGATGCAGTAAATCAGTTTGGACAGGTGGAGCTGGTGGGGTGGAGGGTTTTAAATGAGACTCATTGGCTTCAGATGGAACAGAAGCAGTGCATTTGACTGTATGATTGCTAGATTATATGCCAAGGATATTTAAAGTTTTGTTACTGAAGTAGATATTTATATGAATACAATCTTTGTGACTGTGATAGGTTGGCCCTGAACTATTACATTTAACTGACATTTTGTGCTTTCATCTGTCTCCAGGTTTTGATAGTAATTATTGTAATGGAGTTTCATCAAGTAAAGGCCACACTTCAGCTCACACTCACAAGTCATGTCCTCCTACCCTTCCAAGTCCTGAGCTTGGTGTTCTGAACGGCAGTAGGGGTCAGCAGACCATTGTGAGGTATGTATGACTTTATTTCATATCTTTGGGATAAAATAAGCATTCTGTTAATTTTGCAAATGCATGAAACAGATATATTTACAAACAATTCCTTCATGAATGTTTATTCAAAATGTCAACTCTGGTGTCTGCTTGAATGATACATGATTTATGCTAAATCATTCCAATAGTGGGGTAAAATCTGCCCCTCCACAAATAATCTCATATCTAAAAATTCAGTAAATCAATAAAACCATATCCCAGGCTTCTGTTTTTCTTTTTTGATAATCTTTTAGACTCTGATGAATGTCACAAAGAATATCTGTTATTATAAAAGAAATTACATAAGAACATCCAAAATAAATCAAGCCCTTTTCTCTATTTATCTTGCAGTAGCGAAGTGGAGATGGAGGTGGATCACTTCTCAAACGGAGTGTCTGAATCCTCTTCAAATGGGTTTCTGAATGGCAGCTCTACACACGGGACAGAGCCAGAGGACTGTGATGCAGATATGGGTGAGTAATCAATTTGGCTCAGATTCCTGTGTATGTACAATGAAATTTGTTGTCAAAGGTTTTTTATGTGATCAGCATTACAAATCGGATGTTGTGCATGTGATTCCCAGTTCTTTGGACAACCATGTTATGCAAATAAATCTATGGCCCCATTTTAAATGGATAATATGCTTTTTGCACAGAAGTGGATAGCACTCAGTCTAAGAGACAGTTGTGTGGGGGAAGCCAGGCAGCCATTGAGAGGATGATCCAGTTTGGCCGGGAGCTACAAAGCATGAGTGAGCACTTGCGCCGTGAGCGGGGCAAAAATTCAGCCAACAAGAAGATGCTCAAGGTACTTATACTTGTTCTGAAAAATGAATGTGTGTGGCGTTTGGTGTCTGTCATCATCTTTATGATTTAAGTGGTATTTTTGTGATTGTTACTGGCCACTTTAGGCCACTCTACTTTAGTTTATTTGTTTATTTGGCAGGGACAGTGTACATTAATAAGTATTTCTGCAAATGCACCAGAATTAGCCAGAAGGCTATTTTTTATCTGTTGTCCCTGGACAGATGTTAAAAACTGTCAACCTTAAAAAACAATCCACAATTACACAATCAAAACTCACAAACTTAATGCAAGACACCCATTAATCACATATAATCAGCCAACCACAAGGCAGCAACTCTGCATGTAGATGCAGAATAAACTTTAAAGCAGATGAGCTACAGCATCAGAAAGGCACACTAGTACCGTAAGAACAGGAAGGTGAGGCTACAAGTCACACAGACGCACCTAAATTGAACAATAAATACCAGGAAAAGAACTTCCTGGTCTGAAATGCCTGCTGCAGGATTAAGACTGAGGGTCACAATTTGGTCAAAGAAACGTAAAAACATGAACCCACCCTCACAGGTATCATTGGCTGCTAGTGGTATTGAGGTTTGGGACATTTTCTCACACGTTTGGTTACTGTAGTATCAACTGATCACCCCATCACATAGCTTAGGGGTGTCCAAACTCAGTGCTGGAGGGTCGTTGCCCTGCATATTTTAATTCCAACCCCAGTTAAACACACCTGAAACAGCTAATCAAGCTCTTTTTGGGTATACTAAAAACTTCCAGGCAGGTGTGTTGAAGGAAGTTAGAGCTAAACTCTGCAGGACACCGGCCCTCTAGGACCAAGTTTGGACACCCCTGACATAGTTCAAATCTTTTCAAAATCTTTCATGGCAAGGAGTTCTTGTTACTATAATGGCCTCCACAGTCGCCAGATCTCAGTCCAATAGAGCATGTGCTTTAAAAGGAGATTTTGATCATGGAACGAGCCGAGCAGCTGGCAAATCTGCAGCAAATGCTGACGTCAATGTGGATGAAAATCTCATTGAAATGTTTCCAGTATTTTGTTGAGTCTATAAAAAGAAGGTGCCATTAAATGAAAGGCATAGCTGAATACTCAGTTCAGTTCGTTGTAATGACATATTGTGAGCCTCAAACACTGTTGATTCCTTGTTCTTATGTAAATCATGTTAGTGTAAAATCCTCAGAACAAGTAATGTCAGAGCAAAACACAGACTGACAATCCACACGGAATCATTAACATACATGCCATGTGCAGCGTTTAATTAGCCACAACATTCCCTCTTGAGATTACAACAAAATAAGATCATTTTACTTACTATGTGTATAGAACTCTTATTTTGCAAATGAGACTTGTATTATAGAGCTCTCAACTAATCCAACTAGCCATGGAGCATCTCGGTACCAAAATTCAGCAAGGGATGAGTGGATTATAAATCTATAATTTTAAACTTTAGGATTTAAACTTTACTGCGTCTTTTGATAACTTTAATGTTTGTAATGAGGCAACAAACACATGTAGACGGCTGAATATCATTGCCTAACACTCAGCTCTGACTGTTTTTTTTTTTTTTTTTTTTTTTTCAGTGAACTTTATAAAACCCATCTGTTTATGCAGAGTTTGATATTCATTCCTGCTTCTGTTAGGACTCTAAATACCTCTCTGCCAGCCAATTTTCTCTAGTATAGTTATAATTTAGCCTATATTTCGTCCACGACAAAAACCAAAGCTTAACTTGCCTTTCATTCAATACTTTTGGCTAAAATAAACCTCTCTACCACTTCAGTTGAAAGGATCGTCAGTTGACAAGTAATCTGCTCGTCACTTTAACTTTTTTGAGAATTGAAGTGATTATTTTGATTAATTTCAGAGTACTTTATTGTGTGTGTGTGGAGCATCAGAGCTCATTAATATTCACAACCATTGCAAATATAGTCAAAACCAAGCTTTTCATTCCAAGGGTAATTTCTGTGGTTCTCAATAGCCGTTTCCAGAGAGTTTTTGTGTTTACTTAAGCCACATAAATTCTGTGTGGATATCAGTGAACAATTTAATATTAAATCAACGTGCTCTCTCCACTTTTATGGCACTTTCAACCCAGTACTACAAGATGTACATAACGAAGCAGTCTGTGAGTGTTTGTGTATGTTTTGTTTGCTAAAGCTTGTTGTTCTGTCCATTTCTGCAGGATGCGTTCAGTTTGCTGGCATATTCAGATCCATGGAACAGTCCCGTGGGCTACCAGCTAGACTCCATTCAGAGAGAGCCTGTCTGTTCCACACTCAACAGTGCAATATTAGGTACAGCATCCATATTCCTAACTTTATGAAATTATTTCAATAGAACAACCATAAACCATCTAATCATCACAATGATCCCTCTGTCAGCTTTAGGCAAATCTCAGTAAGCTCAAACCTATGCAAGTGAAGAAAGTCTATGTGAACAAAATAATGTTGTTTTGACTAGAATGCTTTAATTGCTGGAGAAAATGCAGCATTTTTTTATTAGAAAAAAATGTATATACCTGTTATTAGGCATTGGCTGGTATAAGATTCTGACGGTATGATAACCGTGGATAAAAATATCACGGTTTCACGGTATGACGGTATTGTGATTACAGCTGTAAAATATATTCTTTTTAAATGTCTGGCTAAAAACAAAACCTTTTTCCCCTTTGGACACAATATATTTTATTTTGAGAAACATTTAAAGTATTTTGGGGCAGTAAACATGTCAGGCTAAATAGTTCAAGTAAATCATTGACTTCTGCTGTCTTCATTTATTTCAAAAACACAGATTTCTTTACAATTTACTTCTAACCAAAAAAAAATGTAAATAAAAAAAATTCTTACACATACCTTAGGAACGGTATTGCAGAAAATTTTGGCAGTATGAAAACCTTGACTTTTCCATACTGCGGTATACCTTGAAAATGGTTATCGTCCCATGGCTACTTGTTATTCAGATATGTTGTCCATTTTTAATTAATGAATTCATTTTTTTAAGATTAATTTATCAGAGATTTGTCACCGTTAACAAACAAAAGCAAAAAGAAAATAACAGTACAGACAGAAAATTATATATACATATATATAT
>CAIGQQ010034181.1:7523523-7544667 GCA_903798035.1 Danio albolineatus | reverse complement strand
TATGTATGTATACACTTATATATATAATACATATATATATACACTTTTTTAAAGCATTGCTTAATACTAGTCTACAACAACTACTGTTGCTTTAAAAAAGTGTATATATATATATGTATTATATATATATATAAGTGTATACATACATATGTCTATGTATGTATGTATATATGTCTATGTATGTATACAACACACACTCTCATCAAAGCTCATATTTAACCGCACCATATTGTGTTTCGGTACATTGAGTTTGTTTTTTTGAGGTGAGTTGTTATCCCCCAATCTGAAGCACCAGGACATACACACAAACACAATTTTGCTTGGCTTACCCCAATTCGCCTACAGCACATATATGGACTGTGGGGGAAACCGGAGCACCTGGAGGAAACCCACACCAACACAGAGAACTGACCCAGCCAGGGTTTGAACCAGCTACCCATTGTCACCGTGTCGCCCATATATATAATAATTGTTGTTAATATGTTAATATTTCTGGTATTATTATTTATTAGTCATTATAAAATATGATAACAACAGTTCATTAATACAAATAATTTTCAATAAAAAGGAGAAAAAATATCTGGGCTTTCTGTTATGATTATTGTCAGGTCTTTAGTCAAAAACTTTCAAGTGTAATTATATAGAGTAATAATAATAAAATAAATCAACATAAATTTGACTTGATAAGCGAAATAAGTCTTGTTTACTGAAAACAAGTATCTGGTATTCTACTTCTACTAAATTGTTTGACTTTGTATAGTGAAATTTTGCTATAATACATATTTAACTTGATTTACAAATGTTTAGTCAATTGTTTAAGAGAACAATACTCAAAACTACTCAGTAACAAAAAGTATTTTAAAGTATTTAATTTTGGTAGGTGAAAAATATTGAATTGATCAGCATCGAATTTATCAAAATAATTAATTAAAGCAAAAATGGAATGAATAACCTCATATAATTACTGTATTGTGAGCTGTTTTCCAGTGTCGGGTTGCGGCAGGAAGGGCATCTGCTGCGTAAGACATATGCTGCATGATTTGGTGGTTCATTGTGGTGACCCCAGATTAATAAAGGGACTATGCCGAAAAGAAAATAAGTGAATGAATGAATGAATGACAGAAACAGTATTATTAAAAAATAATTTTAATTGCTTGGGGCGACACAGTGGCTCAGTGGTTAGCACTGTCACCTTACAGCAGGAAGGGAGCTGGTTTAAGTCCCAGCTGGATCAGTTGACGTTTCTGTGAGTTTGCATGTATCTCCCTGTGTTCGCATGGGTTTCTTCCAGGTGTTCCGGTTTCCCCCAAAGTCCAAAGACATGCGTTGTTGGTGAACTGAATAAACTAAATTGGCCGTAGTGTGTGTGTGTGTGTGTATGCCTGTGAATGAGTGTGTATGGATGTTTCCCAGTAATGGGTTGAAGCTGGAAAGACATCTGCTGTATAAAAAAAATGAGCTGTAATAATTGGAGGTTCATTCCACTGTGACGAATGAATGACTAGTATTGCTTGCATTAAAGTATTTGTATTATGTCTATACTTCCAGGTTCTTTGAGTACATCTACTTGTTCAAAAGTGGAGTGCTTTTCCAGATTGAGGAAATTACAAAGCAGTGTGCAAAAATCGCTCTGACGGAGGCCTGGGACCCTTATGATATACCCCTCAACTCCACATATGAGGACCAGTACTTCATTGGAGGACCTGGAGACATGATTGAGGTCCAAGAGTGGTCTGATCGCAAACCAGCTCGCAAAAGTATGTTTATTAAATAGTGTGCAGTTTGCAAATGAAACGAGCCTTAGTAAATCCTTATTAACAGCTTTTTCTGTGTCTCTGACAGATGAAGCTTGGGTTGGTGTGTACACTTTGAAAGACTGCTATCCTGTGCAGGAGACGTACACCAAAAACAGCAGTGTGACCACCTCCACTCGCTTCTTCGACCTTAAGCTAGGTATCAGTGACCCAGAGGTGTTCAGTCCACCCAGCACCTGCCGGTCCGCTCTGTCTGAAAGGATGACATCTGACTGCTGAAAATCAATGTCCGATCAGCATTAAATAACATATGGCTCTGCATTAGGTCCTCCATAATAAATAGACGGCTTTAAAATAACTAATATTACACTGACAAAGAACACATGGAATGAGCACAGATACTGTTAATTAAAGGCTTTAATATAAATCAGGATTGTTAATTTTAGGTTGAATAGTTCTTGATGATTTTTTTAGCATGAACTGTGCCTCATATCTTGTTATTAGATATTTTTAGATTTTTAAAACCGTGTTCATATTCTGTTCTAGGTTTTTTATTAAGCATTTAAAGTGATATTTCACCCAGATATAAACATTCACTCATCTACTCAGTCTCAAATGGTTTCGAATGTTTGAGTTTCTTTACTCTGTTAAGCCATAAAAAGTTATTTTAAGGAAACTGTAAACATTGACTTCTATAGGAAAAACAAATAATACTATGAACGTTAAATGATTACAGGTTTCCAACATTTTTCGAAATATCTTCTTTTGTGTTTAACAGAAGGAAAAGCAGCTCTTAAAGGTTTAAAACAAGTAAAGGATGAGTAAACGATGACAGAAATGTATATTTTTGAGTGAACTTTCCCTTTAATTGGGTTTATTACAGTGTTGATGCTTATACTGTTTATTTTAAAATGTAGTTTTATATCTGCAAAAATCTTATTAATTTGTTTTTCGTTTGAATAAACTTGTTTACCTCACTACCACATTGTTTGAGAGAATAAATTTAACAATGATACCTTATATCAGACAGTTAATCAAGGATGTTTTAGATAAAGAGTTGATAGTTGAGCTTGTCAGTTATTTGTTGATAAATGAAAGTGTGTGTCTTTAATAAGATTAGTTTTAAGCCAAGCTATTGTTTCCTTATCTTGATTAACTTAAAGGTATACAATGACTAAAATATCCAAAAGTATCTGGATGCAGACTTGCGTATGTAAGCTGAGATATGCAGTCTCAGACATGCAATATCAGACTTAATGGAGTTAGTGATGTCACTGTGAGGGGTAGGGTTAGTGACGGGATTAGGTGTGCGCAAAATGTATGTGTCTACATAAAAAAAATATAGTCCAACAAAAAATGAAATGTACTCAGTTTTTCATAAACTATATGAATTAGGTTCTTTTATTTACTTGCTTATGCAAAAAATATATATTTTAAAAAGCATCGGTAAACAGAACAGTAGACTTTTCCCATTGCATAGCAGAAACATATAGGGAATTCAGTGACTGTCAACTGTGTCGCTACCAACATTATTCGGTTTTGCAAGTTTGGACACAGTTGTGGCCGGTAGTTATTTATATTATTTATGAAAATTCCCATTTATTGTATTTTATTAACGTCTACCCCCACCCCAACCCTAAACCCTAAACCCAACCATCACAGTAATGTAAAAACAGTAGTTGTACCGAATATTATTTATGTTATCTATTAAATTACCCTATAAATTGTATTATTTAACACCTACCCCCACCCCAACCCTAAACCCAACCATCACAGTACTGTAAAAATATTAAATAAATGTATATAGTGTCATAAAAAAATGCCGCTATACTGATGTGCATATCGCACTCCCAGCCGGCTGCATATCTGATCTAGACTTAACCACATTATTCAAAGTTTCTTATAGATAAGAATAAATAAGCTATGCAGTTTGTTTGGATAGGATATTACTGCTGAGGTTCAACTAGAAAATCTAGAATCTGAGGGTTAAAATTTAAATAGCCAACAGAGTAAATTGCCTTTAAAGTTGTCAAAATGATTTTTTTAGCAATGCATATCAGTCAAAAACTACATCTTGATATATTATTGAAAGGACATTTATTAAATCTCTTCATTAGAACACAATCTTTTCTAAATATTCATATGATAATTTGTTTAGTAATGATATATGATACAATGTAAAAAATTTTACTGTAACACTGGTTTTGTGGTCCAGGATCACACATGTGTGTTTTAGTAATATGTTCAAAACAAAAACAAAGGGTTTGAACATATAACTGTCCAAAGTTAATGAGATAAAATACAGCTTTATTACTCTACTAAGACACATATGTGAGCTTGAGAAGAACTGACCTCACACTGACTAAAAGCTCACAATTTGACTAAGTCTCCTCTGTAATTTGTTTGCAAATGCCACTTGATTTTTATTGTCTTTGAAATAAACTACTGATATTTTAAATGTTGACTTTTAGGGGCATTATAGTAACTTAATATTGCAAATTTATTCTAATTGAAAAAGTCTGCTAGACTAAATTGAAGCTACAAATCACTACTAAAAACCTTAAACTCGGCTATGTAAGTACACGTTTACTATAATAAAACCATGGTTAAATTTCATAAAGGAAAATGTATGTATATTAAATCTTTGTAAAATGATTCATATTGTTAGTTTACCTGATTTTTAGAACTGGAGACAATGGGTAGAGCAATGGGGTAGACCCAAAGTCCCTTTTCTAGTCTTTGGTACACCTCAGATCTGTCATATTTCCGTGTTTTAACTACATATCCCACAATTCCCTTTTCCAAAACATCACCATTTCCTGTTTGACTGAAGCGAAACTGGTCAGATGGTGCGGAATTTGCAACGACACAGATGTTTGCTGATTTTGTCGGTTGGCTGTAACACAACGCACACTTTTATAGGATTACACATCAAGGTAAGCGTCACGACAAGCCTATCTGACATTTGTTTTGATAAATCAATGCTAGCGAGACGGGAAACCATGCGGTATAGGTTGACTCGATGTAACCGGATAAATTGTTTTCCAGAGTGATGGTAAGAATAGCTTTTTTCATTTAGCCTTTCATTGTTGTAGTTACCATGGCGTAAATATATGAATCGTAATAATAATTCATTTGAGACATTCGCCCTGGCTTTCATGTTATTGTCATGCTAGTTAAAGTTAGCCTTATAGCTTGCTAGTTTGGAAATGATGATTCTGCAGAACATAATAAATAAATACTGCAAAACATAAACGAACTGCATAACTTGAACTCGTGATTCATTTTACTTGGTTGCTTCGTATAATTTCTATTTTAAGAAAAGGAACTAGGCCCTTTTTCTGATCTAGATTTATAGATAAAGCATAAACGTTTTCGTGTAAGCATCATGAGGTAGTTCAGAACAATAATAATTACTTAAAAATTATTTGCCAGAAGAAAACTCCTTCGTTGTTTTGTTTTGGTTAGGCATATTTTCGCATATGCAAACAGTGTGGCCTATGAAGTCAAAAAAATTCCTGGGCTTGCTGGTTTTCTGTAAATGACATCAGTAAGAGGAACCTTTCCAACTAACCTGACACAGTGACTGTTCTCATAAACTGAGTGCTTCCTAATGATCACCCTGATAAGACTCGCTGGACTAGATTTTCATGCCTTGTTACTAAAGCTTGTTGCCATTCACTTATGTTTCTCAAAAGTCCTTTGTGTCATAATTTAAATTTAAATGGTAGCATATTTTTGCAGGATTCCACTTAAAAATATTTGTCCGAGAGCTTTGTATTTCTCAAGTTTCATGATATTTTAGTTCGGAGACAAGCCCGTTTTCATTTTACATTGTGAATAATTTATGTGGATACAACATACTGATTCGAATTTTAATTGTGTGAAAGGAAATCAGGATTCCCTGCCTTGATGTTGTGCATAATGGTTGGTATTCTTCATATGAGACCATTGAATGCTTTGATTATTCAATTAGAATTAAATATTCTATAAAGATATTCTAGAGAAGTGTGTAATAGCACTGCACATTGTATCGTGTCAGCATTGATATCGCAATGTTTGCATCTGCAATAGTCACACCGCAGGATCTGCAATGTCGAATCCAGCTTATAGTCGACCAGGAGCCACAGTTGACAACACTCATGAAATTGTAAAGTTACTGAAATGTTTGTCATTTGTAAGTGATTTTAGGGTTTGTGACTGTGAACATTTCAAGCTAGGCACAAGAAGTTATGCTATTTGTAACTACAAAAAAAGATTAATTGTAATTGTGTTATACTTGACATTTGATTATTCAATTTGTGAACCTGAATGTTTATTTCACTTGCCTTTTTTGCTTTATTGTATTTATCAATAATTGTAATTGATTTTTTGTATTTTATGCAGATGCACTCCGCTACAAAATTATCACAGTCAGTCTAAAATTATGATTTATTTTTTCAAATAGACCTATTCCAGTCATCTGGTAAAGATGTGCTCAATACCGCAATATGTATTGCTGGATAAAAAGCACCGTTGTCAGTTTTTTTCAATATCGTGGAGCCCTAGTGTGTAATTCATTGCATTAGTTCCTGCCTATGTTTTATGCATCACTGGTTCTGGAAGAACTATTGTGTTTTGAATAAGTTGTTATAATGTAAACAGATGCAATTGATCGAACACATGCAATTGATTAACAACCTCTGGGCAAAAATAAATAAATAAACAAAACTTAAACTAAAACTTGAATTAAACTAATCAACTTTGGAGTGAAACTTTACTTAGAAACAAAACAAACAAAAACTTGAAAAACAAACCAGACAAATTAAAAGCTATTATACTACAGCTGCAAGTAGGGAAAAACTACAATCCCATGAAGAATTGCAAATGGCACAAAAAAGATGGCTAAATGTAAAATGATTGGTTTAAAGATGTAAGTTGTTTATATTAGGGCTGCGCAATACATCAGTAACATCGCAGCATGTGCAATGTCCAGTCTGGATTATAGTTAACCTGGAAGTTGTCATTAAATAATGATAGTTTGTCATTGCATAGTTTAGTGCTAGTTTATCATTTCCATGTGTTTTAAAGATCTGTGACTATTTCAAGTATTTCAAGAGAGTTTAAATGCACAAGAAATGTGATTGTTTGTAGCTTTAAAAGATTATTAATATTTAATTATTTATAAGATAAAGACCATACAGTGATTATTTACATTTGTTTGTTCTTTATTTACAAGTTCTTTGTTTGAATGCTGTCCTACCAGAAAACCAAAAAAGCACAGTTTATTTCATTTGTATCTATGCCTATTGTTATTGTGTTTTTTCAAGTTATGCAGATGCACTGTTGTACAAAATTATCCTAATTGATCAAAAATGATGAATTCTTTCCAAATAGAGCTGTTTCAGTGATCTGGTGAAACTGTATTTATATCGCAAAATTAAATTGCAGAAAGACTAAATATCACAGTATTTGTTTTTTTCCAATATCATGCAGTTCTAGTGTAAATAATCAACACTGTTTATCACACACACACACACACAGAGCACAGAGATTTTGACTTGTTAACGTTTGGAAGTTGAGTGTTCTTTTGGTGTGATTTGTTTGTTTCAGTTCTCTGATTGATGAAACTGTCTCAGTCAAATCATGGGAATTATATATTTTTTCACACGTAATTCTGTGGTAAAACAAGATTATTTAAAAAAAAGGTGGAATCCTGTTGAATGATGGCTGCAGCTAAAGCAGAAACTTGATTGCTAATCTTGAAACCGTGGTTCTGTTTTTTGTTATGATTTTTTTTAATGTAAGTGTATGAAATTCAGCTCCCCTGTTGATAAAATAGGGGTATTTTGAATTCTAGAACTTGACAGTCACACACTATAATTGTTATTAAAGGAATAGTTAATCCCAAAAATTAAAATATTTACCATGTAACTATTTACCATGTGTTATAATTCTGCTCTGTGCAGTCTAATAAAACGCACA
The DNA here is from genome assembly GCA_903798035.1 of Danio albolineatus. Classification (NCBI taxonomy): domain Eukaryota; kingdom Metazoa; phylum Chordata; class Actinopteri; order Cypriniformes; family Danionidae; genus Danio; species Danio albolineatus. The sequence goes on along the minus strand of CAIGQQ010034181.1, from coordinate 7,536,949 downwards.
ACATATTAATGGATCTTTGGTGTTTCCCTGTTTTCTATTAAACAAATCTGGAAATCAAGGAAGTATGATGTCTATAGCCTGACGATACAAGAAGACACAGTCCTTATCACTAGTTAAAATGGCTTGTTTCTCTGTATTTCAACATTTGTCAAAGCATTTGGGATAATGTAAGTGCATAAGTCAATGAAATATAGAACACTGTGTATCTTACATAGATTCAAAAATCTTACATATTGTGCCTTTAATGGGGTGGTCCGCTAGGAAATCATATTTTAAACTGTAGTTGATGTGTAATGTAGCTCTGTGAACATAAACAACATCTCTGAATGTAAAACGCTCAAAATTCAATGCAAAGGAAGACTTAGGCCCAATCCCAATTCTACCCCTTAGCCCTTCCCCTTACCCCTACCCCTCGTTTTGCACGTTCACGTCAAGGGGTAGGGGTGTCCTAATTCTCTTTAGCTTGAAGGGGTAGGGCTAAGGGCAAGAGGTATACACCCCTTCGAACGAAGATTTTTCAGGACCACACTTAAAACAGAAATTTTCCCAGAATGCACCTGCCTCAGCTGCAGGATAGCTGAACCCGGAAGTAAGGAGATCCACAAATGATTATTTTTTTATCATTATTACGAATTTTTACGACAAACAAACATATGTTTTAATATATTCATAACCGCGTTCGTCTTTTACCGTCATGCTTTTTAAAAAACACGCTAAAAAATACGCTAAATTTCGCATTCTGACACACGATGACACTGGAATACCCTGTCAGTAATGTCTAGTGTCTGGAAATGAGCTTTTACAGAGTCTGCTATAATGTTAATGTTGTTTTCTAAGTTTACATAGATGAGTATGGCCATGGAGTAAATGCACAGTACAGTTCCGATCTTATTGCCACATTAGATCGTTATGATAACATAATATACGCCTTCAGTGATTTCCTGAAGATAAACACCAAAAAATAACACAACTGGAATAACTACAGCAGTCATGATCGTCTGATCTCATATGAAGCAAGAGATTGCGATGACATATGATGATGTGTGCAGGTGTTGAAGTGCTGTCCCTATTCTTAGGGGTAAGTTTTGAAGCCCTTCCTCTTAACCCTCGGGTTGTAAGGGCCAAGGGGAAGGGGAAGGGCCAAGGGGTAGGGGTACAAAATTAGAATTGGGATTGGGCCATTGGCTAGTACAGAGTTAGCTTAGCAAAGTCTACAGTGAATGAAGTTTGGGGACTACAAAAAAATACTTCCTGGTTAATGATGTCATATACCCTTCAGGTTACAAGCATACACCCCGTGCAATGAAGGGTCGTGGCTAGATGTGCTGTAATGTTATAGCTAGACGCTTCCTGGTGACATGAAGCCGATCTGCAAATCTCAGCACATTATGTTAGCTGACCAATCAGAGCCTCTTGAAGGCAGGCTTTTAAAGGAACAAGGCAATATGACAGTCGTTTTCACGTCAGCTGAGTAGCTGTATACAATCAAAGTAAGATAAATATAAAAATAACGTGCTTCTTCACAAATGAAGTATGAGCGCACATTGCTTTGCACCCCATAAACACAATCAAGCTTTAAAAATACACTCTGGACCATCCCTTTAAAACATCTCAGCCGCCAGTGTGAATGGTAATGTTTGATCCTTGATCAAATCAAACAAGTCTGAGACTGATGAAAAGATCTCAGTCTATTTCTAAATCCATCTGAAATATGAACACAGACAGACCAGACACATCAAAACAATCCAGAAATAGTAACGTGATGTCACAAGATGTCACCTGATACAAATACCATCACATGCATGTGTCATTTCAGCCCAGCACACAGCATTGTTCTACATGCTCATTTAAGTTCCAGCACAAAATAAATGTGAGAAAAATAATAATTAAAAAAATGACTTTTGTTTGGTTGTTTTTTTTATTTGCTTGTTCAGTATTAAAAATGACAATGGAGCAATTCCATGCAAATGTCTACCCTGCCATCATGGAAAAAAACGAAAATAGCGAAAACCTTCTATGTTGTTTTTTTTTTGTTGTTTTTTTGTGGGCATGTATTTTACATTACTGTAAAAATACACAAAAATGTCTCTGTCGATGTTTTCAAACAATTATATTTGATTTACCAAAGTCACACAAGTGGCAGTTTCACATTATTCACATAAAATATATTTATATTTCATTCCCATACTAAATCATCCCAGTCAATCTAAAATATTAACTTTTCAAATAGAGCTATTTAAGTCATGTTGTGAAATTGTATTTATATCGCAATATATATTGCAGGAAAAAAAATATCACAATGTCGAATGTTTCCAAAAACGTGCAGCCCTACTATAAACGTGCTAACGTTTTTGGTCATGTCCATAAAGCATGTTTATTTTTCATGTTTAAAATATAAAGCATGTTTACAGATTTATATTTTTCTGATCCCATTTGTGATTAGTTGCTTTGGAAAATATAAACAGATGTATCGATATAATGTTAACTTATACTTTCTCTGTGAATTTATGTTTTGAAATTTTACTGCAAATGTCACATCTATAACGCTGTAAATGCTCAGCGTCAAAGCTAAACTAACCAACATGTAATGTATCATTTCTTTTCCAAATGAAACAAGAGAACCAAACTACATGTCAGAACACACCCTTTATGATGTGTGGTGGTTTTGTTGATACAAAGGCCTATCTAACAGCAATAACTATAAACCTTTGAACCCCGTGTGAAATGACTCTACTTTCTCTCTGTCATTTCAGGACTAGACATGACTGTAGAGCGTGAGTCTCCAGAAGAGTGAGTGTGAATGGAGTGAATGGAGTGACTGGAGTGATGGACAGCCAGTGCAGCAGCAGTGTGGGCTCCAGGGCCACTTTAGGGGGTTTGGGTAACATTAATTCCACTCCCGTTTCTGCCCGCGTCGAGTCCTATGAAGCAGGAGAGAAGAAGTGCATCTCCGATGTCCGAAGAACCTTTTGCTTGTTCGTGACCTTTGACCTATTGTTCGTCACCTTGCTTTGGATCATTGAGCTCAATGTATGTTGGGGCATCACATTTCCATTAGATGATACTACACATATACTTTATACACAAATACACTTAATTGAACACACTCAAGTTCAAGTTCATTTTATTTATATAGCACCCCCCACCCCATCAGGGAAAGGACTTATGCTCCAAAAGACCTAGAAAATAGATAAGTCTTTAATTTAGACTTAAAATCAGCAGTGACGAAGCCATTTTTAATTCTAAAAGGGCGAGGACCAGCTATATGGCAAAACTACATTTGCCCTACTTTTGCAGTGGGTCTTTGGGACTTTTAATAGAGACTGATCAGCGGAACGCAAGTGTCTGGATGGAGTCTAGGCCACGATCAGTTGGAATAAGTAATGGGGGCCCAGGCCATGTAAGGCTGTATACACAAAGAGAAAAATTTAAAATTTGATGCTTTGTCTCACCAATAGCCAATGGAGAGACCTCAAAATGGGAGTGACGTGCATATTTCTGGCTTTTTGTTAAAAATAAAAACACTGTAGGCGAGCGATCTTAGACTGAGGCAGCCCAAAATAGAGACAGTTACAATAGTCTAACCGGGAAGTTGACATGTACACATAGACATCACCTGTATGCTCTGTAACTGCAGGTAACTGTGTTTATGTATAATAACTGTTAAAAGCTATTAGTTGCTAGTTAATTCAGTTATTTAACTAATAACATTATGGTAACTAATAACCTTAACTTTAATGCAATAATATGCATCTTTTGTAAAGCTTCTTTGAAACAATAATTATTGTTAACTTGAATTGAATATTAATTTAATATCAATTATTAATGTGAAGAATACATTTTGTTTGAAGTTACGATAACACATACACTGTATGTACAATAACACTAACTTCCCAATTCATGCTATTAAAAAAACATTAACTAAGACTTTTAGCTCAAAATCTGGTAATTTGTTGCTTAGTAACATTAATATTTAATAAGGTAGTAGTTGGGTTTAGGTTTTTAGAAGGATTAGGGCTGTAGAATAAAATCATACTTTATAACTTCCAAAAAAAATGTTAATATTGCAATAATATGCAGGTAATAATAAGCCATTAGTTAATTGCGACGTAAATTATCAGTCATAAAATGACACCCATTAAATTTTCATTCTGTTTAACAGTAATTTATATATCAAAAATAACTTTTATGGCATTTTTAGATCATGTGTCATTTGATGATATAACAAAAGACTCTAATTAAATATCACAGTATAGCCCTAAAATATGAACTAATTGTCATTTTGTTTTAACTCATTGTTCTCAAGACACAATGTTTTGGTCGGCAAGAATCAATGAAATTATAACACAGTTTAGTTTAGCACATTATATATATATATTGACCTTTATGTGACCTTAAATTTTTTTTTTTTTCATTTTTTTTATTCAGGTCAATGGAGGTATACAGCAGCAGCTGGAGCAAGAGGTGTTGAAGTATGATTACCACAAATCTTTTTTTGACATATTTGTAAGTACTGCCGAATTAACTCTTATTATTCAGTTCAGTTTCTTAAGCCAATGCTATTAATGAAAGCTAATATTTAATCAAATCATAAATAATTAGAATCAAAATAAGAATGTTTCGAATGAAAAACAAATTATAATGTATACGTAAAAAAATAAAACAAAAAGAATGTTAAATGTCATGTGGCTGTTACATTTGTGAATGCATTGTTAAATTATTTAGGTTTTAATTATATAATCTTTGAGTACTTCTAATAATTATTTAAAAGCTGTTTGTCAGTAGAGATTTTTAAATCTCACTACAATATAGAGATACGAGCACTTAAACAAACAACACTTGCTCTTTATAATATACTCAGTTTGGATGCTGTTGCATGGGAATCACCAGCACTTGAGAACTGCTGTGGTCAAACTTTTGGCCCAGTCCATCCCACAGTTTCCTTTTCAATGAAGACTCTTTTCACTTATCATTAATGACCTCATCAAACCTGTATGGCCTATGAAAAAGTCATTTATATGCAAAACAGCAGTGAAACCTACTGACTTTCATTGTGTGGACAATTTCAGAAAAAAACTTCTTTTGTAATCCCTAAAGAAAAAAGACTGTCAGAATGATGTAATGATGACAAAATTATCTCTTTAGCTTCTTATCTGCAGTCACATGCTAATAAAGTGTTTTGTTTCCTTGATGCATTAATCCGGTTTTTCTTTGTGCACTCAAGCATGTGATAAAACCTCTTTGAACATTTTAAATGTGAGAGTTTCTGGCTTGGTGTGGTGAAGGTTTGAAAAACAAGACAATGTGGTTATTGTTGGGAAAAAAACACACATTTATGTTTTAAGACAGGTTGGTATTTGGGAATTAAGCCCGTTGACTTTGCCCTGTAAGTTCCAGTGTGGCCTAGATTTACGCTAATGCACTTTAATGCCATTTTGAAAGTGTTACCCGACAGCATTGTTTAACTGTTTAAGTTTTAATGCAACAAATCATTTCTGAAATGCTGACTAACCAGTCCTGAAAGTTAGTATCTGTGTTTTGTACATTGCGGTACAAAAGTTCACGGTGTCTTACATCCTTCATGGCTGAATTACTTAATCAAAGTAAGACTTGCGATATTGTGAAATACTTTTGAGGAACTTTTTAAAAAAAGATAAATTTATTCCTGTGATTACAAAAGTGAATATTTAACACCATTTCTCCAGTCTTTAGTGTCACATGATCTTTGAGAAATCATTATACTCTGCTAATCTGGTATGTTAGTAACTTCGGAAACAGCTTTTGTGTAAATAATACTTTTTCAGCATAATTTGAATAGAATAAAAGTCTAAAGAACAGCATTAATATTGCAAGAAATTGAAAGTTTTAACGCCAAACATGTACTATAATAAAAAAGAAGAAAGGTTTACTGGATATGAACACTATCAACATTTACTAATTATTGTAAATAAATTTTAAATTAAACTATGTATAGATTAGAGCTCTATTGTAGGAAAGAGTTATAGGAAGCCCTATTTGTAAGGCCACAATATTATTACAGGATATATCATTGTTATTTATTGCTGTCATGAATAAATGTCATATTTAATATAGTGAGACCTATAGTGAGAAAAGCAAATCATAATCTGGCTACACGTGCATATTATTATAGCCCAGGCCATTAGTCTAGCATGCATCAAGTCATTCAATCAAAAATCCACATTAATTTCTTACTTATGTTGTATCTGCCCTTCTTGTTTGATGAATTAATTGGGCAGGATTCAGTCAGTGATTGTTCACTCAACGAAACTGATATTTTCAACGCTGACTGATCTAAAAGTCTATGATTGGTCATTGCATTCATAAGCTCAACATAAATATTTTTAATTGGTTTTTGTTCTTTGCTCAAACAGCACCCATATGCAACAATTGTAATGCAACGAAAATACACTTTTCATTCGTTTTCATTTTCCAGTTGAACTATGACTCCATTTTGAACCTCTCTTAATTTGTGGGACATTTTTTTTGTTACAAGCCTTCGTTAATTTGCTAACCTGGTAGTCTATGTATGTATGACAGTATATACAGACGCATGTATAGATAGCAAAGTAACTGACTGAATGTTTTTCTCATCAGCTATTGGCCGTGTTCCGCTTTGCAGCCTTGATTTTGGCGTATGCGGTCTGTAAGCTGCGTCACTGGTGGGCCATTGCGGTAGGAAACTTTTTATTTATAATCCTCCTTCCTCCTCTAGAGGGCGCTGTTGCTTTACTCATCAACTCGTGTGCATCATTCGAGTTTTGTAAACATTTTAGCTGTGTTAATGCGAACAGCGTACATTTTGACGAAAATATCCATTTTCATATAAAATGTAATCATTAATTCTTAGTAGCTTTTTATAAATAGATTTTACAATTGGTAGCCTACAGTCTGGATGAAAATGTCCTATTAAAACGGCAATGTTTCACCTTGGTGTCAAGTTAACATAAAGCAAAATGTCATTGAAAGAGCTAAAATCTTTAAAATGAAATGAAGTATTGGTAGTTGTCATGACTGAAGCTGATAAAGACACCTTTTGCAGTTAAAATATATAAAAATAATCGTGTAATACGATACAGTTGTTTTTTAAAATGTATATTATGGCTCTTTATGGATCTGTATTGGGCCGCCACGGTGGCATAGTGGGTAGCACAATCGTTTCACAGCAAGAAGGTCGCTGGTCGGGGTCAGTTGTCATTTCTCTGTGAAGTTTGCATGTTCTCCCCGTTGCCGCGTGGGTTTCCTCCGGGTCCAAAGACATGTGGTACAGATGAATTGGGTAGGCTAAATTGTGTGTGAGTGTGTATGGATGTTTCTCTGAGATGAGTTGCAGCTGGAAGGGCATCCGCTGCGTAAAACAAATGCTGGATAAGTTGGTGGTTCATTCCGCTGTGGCAACCCCAGATTAATAAAGGGACTAAGCCGAAAAGAAAATGAATATATGAATGAATGGATCTGTATTAGGGCTTCATGATATTGGAAAAAAAACTGACAATGCGATATTTAGTTTATCTGCAATATATATACATATATCAATACGGATAAAATTTCACCAGATGGATTGAATAGCTCGATTTGGAAAGATTTTATTAATTTAAGATAGATTGGGATGATCGAATCTTTTTCTATCCAGTGCATTTGCATAAATTATAATAAATTACAGGCATATAAAAATACAGCAGAGCGAAGCTAAAAGTGAAATAAAGAGTGCTTTATGGTTTTCTGGAGAGTCTAGCGGTATTCAGGTACAGAAATTAAACAATCAAACATAAAATAACATCGTCATCATTGTAAAAATGATTTTAAAATAATAATGTCTTTATCTTTTAGTCTTTAATAAATCATCTAAATCCTGCATTGTGACTATTGCAGATACACACACTGCGATATCGATGCTCAAACGATTGTTCCTAATCTGTATGTTCCTAATCTGTATTGTTCCTTCCTAATCTGTATGTATGTCTATTGTTCCTAATCTGTATGTTACTTTCTTTTAATTGATGCACAAAGGTTGACGACTTAATCAATGGTTTAATCAAACTGTTCAAATAAATTTCAGATGAGCATCATATGCTCACCTTTCTTCATTACAGATATTACAGATAGTTAACAATTTATTAAAAGAAGATGCTAATGGTTTAATTATGTTTATTGCAGATAACCACAGCAATCACCACTGGTTTCTTAATAGTGAAAGTAGTCGTGTCAAAGGTATGTTTCTCATTCAACACCTTTTTTTTAATTTTTTTATTTTTTATGTCATTTTAAAATTTGAGCTTAATTCATTTTGCACTGATCCACCAATGTCCTTGTGTTGTCCAGCTGCTGTCTCAGGGGGCATTTGGGTATTTGTTACCCATCGTCTCCTTCATTCTGGCGTGGATTGAGACGTGGCTGCTGGACTTCAAAGTCCTTCCTCAGGAGGCCGGTGATGAAATCAGTGAGAATCAGATGAATTTATTTACACTGATAATCAGTAAATGCTAATGCACATTGTTACTAATGCTGCCTGTATCTCATTTTACAGTATGCCATTTTCATGCTGTTAACAGGATAATTCACCCAAAACTGAAAATTCTGTCATCATTGACTCGCACTTTACTTGTTCCAAACCTGTTAGAGTTTCTATATTCTGTTGAACACTAAAAGTAGATATTTTGAAGAACGCTGGAAACCTTTGAGAAAACAATGGGGGTCAGTGGTTACAGGTTTTCAACTTTCTTCTTTTGTGTTCAGCAGAATAAAGAAACTCATGAAGGTTTGGAATCACTTGAGTGAGAGTAAATAGTGAGTAAATGTTATTTTTTCAGTGAACTGTCCCTTGTTTAACATGTTTGTTTTGTGATGCAGGGTATCTGTCAGTGCAGAATCGGTTGGAACATGAACCTCTTTTACCCTCGGGACCCCTTTCTGAGGGCCTGTTTTACTCTCCTCCTGAATCTTTGGCTGGTAAATGACTTACTATCTATTAATCATTTTTTTCATTTAAACAGATGGCTCTTACAGTCAATAGTTTTAATGTTCTCATGATAGTTTTTTAACGTTAACAGACATGTATTTTCCAGGAAATATCACTGTTAGAGCTCAGGTGCACTGCGGTGAGCACGAGATATTAAGGGAAAAACCTGTTTAGAGATATTGCAGATATATTATTATTAAGTGGCTTGCAAAAATAATTAAAGCGTTACCATCTTACAGTTAATTATTGTTTCATGGCTTTGTGGAGTCAAATAATCATTTCACAAGGTCCAGTGTGTCAAATATTTTTCAAGTGATATTTAATGGAGTAAGGATTTTTTCACAGTATTTCCTATGATTTTATTTCTTGTGGAGAAAGTTTTATTTGTTTTATTTCTGCTAGATTAAAAGCCGTTTTAAATTTAAAAAAAATATTTTAATATCAGTATTATTAACCCTCTTAAGCTATATTTTCTTTTTGATTGTCTACAGAAAAAAACATTGTTATACAATGACTTTCCTAATTACCCTAATTCGCCAAATTAACCTAATTAACCTAGTTGAGCCTTTAAATGGCATTTTAAGTTGAATACTAGTATCTTAAAAACTGTCTAGTAAAATATTATTTTCAAAAATAAAAAATATATAAAAAATAAAATAAATACCTGTAGTTTATTAGACTTTACTTTATTAAAACTATTGTGTTTAGAAATGTGTTGAAATGGGTCTCTTTTAAACAGAAAAAAATAAATTAACAAGAGGGACCTTCTGTAAATAAATTCTATCAAATATTCGTTGTAGCAATTATTTTCAACATTAAAACTACTAATACTTGATAATTGAGCAAAAATAGATGCATGCATGCTACGGGTGGATTAGAGCCACATAATTACTGTAATTTCAAGATGACAACACATGACATTTTACTCGGAGCTGTTTATGACCCAGAGATACGCATTTTTGAGACAATCGCTTAAATTACTTTGCAGCAGTCATTTAGTGAAGTTTCCAGTTTACAAGCTGGCAAAACATGATGTGGAAGCTGGATGTGAATGTGTTTTTCTAGTCTGCGTCTCAGATTTATGATAATTTTGATAATGAATGCCCCTTAAATCTACAGATGTTTGTGGGGCCTTAATTTTACAAGTAGTTTTACGCTTGATGATAATTCAATCAGGAGGATTCAGTTCATGAGGAGGAAATTAACCCCGTTTGACATTATATGTCCCTTTAATATTCTATTCATTTATTGTAAATGACCACAGATGTCTTAGAAAGGATAAAAGCAAATGTGTTAGAAAAACATCTCTGACAAATACACCAAGATTTTTTTGTACTTAGAATTATAACTATTTATTATCAATATTTAATACATTCAAATGCTTAATAAGTTTGTTACCTTTGTTAGTTCGTAAACATGTTGTGTTGGTCTACAGCGGTGCGAGACGCACTAAACATATTTTGCTTCCGCAGACTCAGATGAAGATCTTGAAGATAAGCATGATCTTGAGAAGCCCCTCGTCTAGCAGGTTTTTATAACAGCATTTAAATACTTTTATACAATGATATTTAACTAATAAGTATATTTAAAACATCTTCAATATGTTGTCTTTCATCAGGTGCTGAGGTTAAACAGTGACTCCTGGCCTCTTCCAAGCTGTGTGTCTTAAAATGTGTTTGTGCGTGTGTGTTTGTTTGACCAGAACTAGACAGTTACTCTATCTTACATACACCATCGCCATGAACAGCAGTTTTATTTATCCATGTCTACATGAACACACAAGCTCATAGTGCAATCTTTTTTATATATATATATATGTTTGTGTCGAAAGGATTGTTCTCCTCAAAAAATGAACAATATACATTTACTCAAATTCAAGTTTCAATTCTGTTATGATGTTGTTTGAGATATTTTCAAGAATGTCGATTAAAAACTGTTGTAAGAAAAAAATAACATTGAAGTCAATGGCTACTGTCAACATCTTCAAGATATCTTCTTCTGTGTTCAACAGTGAATACAGATTTGGAACTTTTGTAATACATTATGGCTGAAAGTTCATTTTTAGGTGAACATTAGCTTTAAATGGATTGTTCACCAAAAATGAAAATTTCCTTCTCATTCATTGAATCTCAAGTGGTTTTAAAAAAATTAAGAATTTATTTCTCATGTTGAACACAAAACAAGATATTCAGAAGAACGATGGAAAAAAGCAGAGCCACTGACATCCATAATAGGAACCAAAAAATAGTTTTTTCCAACATTCTTCAATATATCTTCCTGTGTGTTCAACAGAAGAAACTCAAACAGGTTTGAAACAAGTCCATGATGAGTAAATGATGACAGAATGAGTATTTTTTGGTGAGCTATCTCCTAATAGTCCCCACTAAACGACGTGTTTATGCAGTATCGCTTGAAAAATTAGGGATTTTAATGTGTGTTTTGAACTTGATCGGCAAATGATATCTGTGTTGAACACGACATTATGCTTGAACCTTTCAACTGCTTTTATGAAAAATAACTGCCGTCTTACATGTGTATATATACAGTAAAGCCGCAGATTAACACATGGATATCTCATGCATCACTGGAAAGGACCTAAATGTGAAAAGCAGTATAGTCTCAGGTCTGCACTGCCACTCAAATGTGTGAGGATATTGTGGTTCTCTCTTTTTTAATGCTTTTTTTCTACAAGTATTTGAAACGAACAGAAAGACAGCAGATGCTCGGTTCGCTCGCATGAAATGCTCTTAAATGAAGAATATATATGGCTTGTAATGATGCATGAATATGTAATACATTTTTATATTTGCCTTCTGTCTCTCTTCAGTAAGCCACAATGTGCACAATATATAGTTCTACTTCTGGTTGCGTTTACATGTGCCAAGTTTACTGAATAAGGGCTTCTGAATTAGCATTGTAAAAAATGAGTTACTAATTCATAAAAAAAAAGAGTTGCGTTCATTTTTAGAAATTTACAAGTCATTTCAACTAACATTATATCAAACAGATTTAAAACATTGAGTGAGATCTTGTGTAACTTAAAAATATATATATATTTTTTAAAGGGTTAGTTCATTCAAAATGAATCAAAATTAGTTAATGTCTGCTTATTTCTTGCATTTTTTGAATATTTATTTTTTTGTTCAGTAGAAGAAAACATTCTAAAACTGTGAGTAAATGATGAAAACTTTCATTTTTGGGTCAACTTTAATAAGATAAAGTAACAATAACATGTTGTGACTTCATTTACTTGAAGATATAAGTCGATTTAAATGGCTTGTAAATAAATTTGCATTTAACTGAAAATTGAAGACAACAACTCATTTTTTTCCCAATGTGCTGCAGCTCAGATTTTTCCTGAAATAATTAGATCACAATGCCTCAAGTATGGAGGATAATTGCAGATTGTGTCCTACTTTTTGGTTATGTATTAAAATCTTTTTTTTTTTAATAAAAAACTTGTCTTTCTGCATTGTTTTGTATTTGAAAGAAAGGGGAGTAGAAACCCCTTCCCAAAGTCAGTTTGCTCCTGCAGGGAGGGTTTAACCTCAATAACAGCTGAGATTAAGAAGACAAACAGTTAATGAATTATTAGTGAATCGAGCTGTGGTGAAACTGATGCTTATTTTCTTTCCAGTAAGCAGCTCCGCTTGTGGTGTGCTCGTACACAACCACATTTTCCTACCGCAGCACTTCCAGGCGTCATCTTTGCAAATTTACATTCTTTAAACTTTATTTTTGCATTAAAACGAGAAAAGCTATTTTGGAGCTAAAACTAAAGTAGATATTATGTAGTTATTAATGAAGGTTATTATTGTAGCAAATGCTATACACTCTCAGACAAAATGGTACAATGTTGTACCAAAGAAGGTACAAACCCTTGTCACTGGGGCAGTACCTTTTTATGGGACAGAATTGTACCTTAAAAAAATTACATTGTACATTTTAAGGTCATGATTTGTACCATGGGAAACCAAAATGTACCTTTGTTTTTAAAAACCTGTAGATATAATATTGTATACTTTATGAAAGGTACCACCACAGACAAGACACTTTGTACCTTAACAGTGTCAAAAATGCTCACCAAACATTTATTAAAATGCCTTAAATGTTTAGTTTACAATACCTTTAGTTTTATGTTTTACCAGTTGTTTTGTATCATTGTATTATAGAACTAAAAATGTATGTTTATAAGTATCTTTAAACATAATTTTAAATGATAATTTTTGTTTTAATATGGAAATTATTCATAAAAATCACTTTGCATTTCCAGTCATATTTATTTTCATAGATACTGTAATAAAGGAGTTGTTCAACACTTTTGTACCTTTTATACGAGAACAATTGTGTACCTTCATTTCAGTTGTACCATAAAAGGCACAGAACAGTATCATAAGAGGTCTTTCAGTACCATATAAGGTACAATTTTTACAAAGGTACAAAACTGTT
>CAIGQQ010034181.1:7507339-7519184 GCA_903798035.1 Danio albolineatus | reverse complement strand
TTCTTTCTTTCTTTCTTTCTTTCTTTCTTTCTTTCTTTCTTTCTTTCCTTCTTTCTTTCTTTCTTTCTTTCTTTCCTAATTTCTTTCTTTCTGAGGAATGTAAAATATATTTTTAAAATTGAAAACAACACCAAAATGTCACTACATGGATAAAACCATGTTTTAAAAATTAATGAAAATGATACAGGATTAGATTAAAATGCATGAGAAAATGACGAAAGGGAGAACTACAGCATAATTTATCATGTTAAATATTAGAACACTAATTAAACAGGATTACAATTCTTGAATTTTCAAGAATCCTCTACGCCATTTTAAAGGGACAATTCCCCCATCATTTCACCCTCAAACCTGTATCGCTTTCTTACTTTTTTCTGATGAACACATATTTCAAAGATTGCTCTGTGAAAGTCATCAAGGTCCAAAACCTGAACATTATATACAGTATGGACATAACATTGTCAAAATATCTTATTTTATGTTCCACAGATGAAACTGTATACAGGTTTAGAATAATAACAGAGGGAGTAAATGATGACATATTATTTGTATGTAAACTACAGCTTAATTTTTGCTTTATTGACAATTGTACTAATTTAGCAGGATGGATATTTAAGGACAGCTTACTTAAAAAACACAACTATCTGTTACCAGATTAATTTCACAAGTAATTGGTATAAAGGAAAATGTAAAATTTGTGAAAACAGCACTGAACCCTTTGTGATTTCATTATATAAAACTTTTTGTTTTGGTTTCACAACACTTTAAATTGCATTATAAATGTAGAATTTAGAATTTATTATTTCCTACTGGTTACTATCAGCCGTGTTTCAGATCCAAATCTTTTGATCGGGTTGCCCATTCAGATTAAATATATTACAAATACCTCTGAATAATAAAAAATCTGGTAATGGATTTAGACCAACTTTTCTGATGATCTACATTACTTTAAAGCTGTAGTTCATCCAAAATTCACTCTCCAAATATTTGTTGAAATAGGTTTTTATTTTTGTCTTTCAGTAGAAGTTAGTAAGTCCCAACATCAAAATCTAATAAACCACCATTACACCAAAAACATCAAAATAAATACATCAAAAACTCGTACCCCCACCGTTGCACCATTACATATGAATTTAGAGAAATTATGATAATATTTCTTACCTGTTATCAGCCGGTTTCCAGATCCAAATCTTTCAATCCAGTAGCCCACTCAGATAAAGTCTATTACAAATACTTCCAATAGCATCTAACTGCAGACTTGCATAAGCAAGCTGAGACATGCAGTTTCAGACATGCAATATCAGACACAAAGCACTCAATGGAGCTAGAGACATCACTGTGAGGGGCAGGTTTAAAGGGCCATGAAACCTATGGCAAGCCGTTTTAGCATTAAATAACTTTTGCCGTACTAGTCATAATTCAGTTTTGACTAGTCATAATTCCAATTCCAGATATCTATATTGCAATTTTGACTAGTCGTAATTGCAGTTAAGATATCTTCAATGTCATTGTGACTAGTCATAATATGCATTGAAGAAATCTACAATGTTAATTTGACTAGTCGTAAAACACATTAGAGTTATCTGCAACCCTACTATGACTAGTCGTATTGTTCCATTGACTTCCATTGAAAAAAATTTGTAGATATCTCCAAATAAGTTTTGACTAGTACAAATTGTGATTAGAGATATCTCTAAATGAATTTTGACTAGGCAGAATTGTAATCAGAGATATTTCTAATTACAACTGTATTAGTAACAATTCAATTAGAGATATCTCTAATTGAGTTGCTATTAGTGCAAATTATAATTCAAGATATCTCTGAGTTTTTGCTAGTCATAATACATTAGAGATATCTTTAATTTGACATTTTTAAAGATATCAACAAATATATTTGAAAATATGTCCAAATAATTTACTACTAGTCGAATACAGTTGTAGATATCTTGAATTGGTATTATGACTAGTCAAAACTAATTTCATGATATCTGCAATCTAATGAGACATATCTTAATCAGATTTGTGACTATAGGAGGATATTTCTCTGGAGATATCTGCATTCATCTTTGCA
This sequence comes from Danio albolineatus, assembly GCA_903798035.1. NCBI lineage: Eukaryota > Metazoa > Chordata > Actinopteri > Cypriniformes > Danionidae > Danio > Danio albolineatus. The sequence goes on along the minus strand of CAIGQQ010034181.1, from coordinate 7,517,113 downwards.
AATAGGAAGAATGTACACGCTTATACACAAAAAGTGTTTAAGCATGATTAATGACTATTGTACGGTGGCCGAGAGAGCTTAACGAGCTGCAATTTAAGAAAGCACATGCAATAATAAAAAACACCAGCAAATTAAGAAATTATCTTCATCAATTTGACAGCACACCTGTTACAAATTCTCACAACACAGACAACGGAAGAAACGCGCAGCAAATTGGTCAAAACACAGACAACAAAAGAAACGCACAGCAAATTGGTCAAAACACAAACAACGGAAGAAACGCGCAGCAAAATGGTCAAAACATAAACAACATAAACATTCGTCATTGTGCCGTGACTGTTGTTCAGTGAAGTGATTGGTGGCCTTTGAAAGGTAAGTTGTTTTTCGTTTATTTTAATATCCTGATTACATGATTCGGTTGTCTCACAATGACACATCCGTATCTCAGCTGGGTCCGTCATGTTTTTGGGTCCTCTTGAAACATTTCCGTTGTGTTATGTGGATGTTTGCAAGTGTCTGCGCGTTTCCTCCGTTATCTGTGTTTTGACCTATTTGCTGCGCGTTTCTTTTGTTGTCTGTGTTTTGACCAATTTGCTGCGCGTTTCTTCCGTTGTCTGTGTTGTGAGAATTTGTAACAGGTGTACTGTCAAATTGATGAAGATTGTTTCTTAATTTGCTGGTGTTTTTTGTTATTGCATGTGCTTTCTTAAATTGCAGCTTGTTAAGCTCTCTCGGCCACCGTACTATTGTTAAAACAATAGTTTTCTGTTTATTTTTTTTCTCTGTGACAACATTATGTCCATTGTGGGATTGTGGTTTTGTGTAAGCCATAATTATCATAAATGTAGATAGAGAGTGGCATGACATCAAAAAAGTTATCAAACGATCTCATAACTGTACCAAGAGGCAATTCTATCATAACTTGTTAAAACAGCTGTTAAAACAGCTATCAAAAGATCATTTATGAATATGTGTCTTATTTTGGATTCTCGTAAGCTATGGAAATTAAAAATGTAAAACAGGAAATACGTTGGGACCAATGTTTGTTTACATCCCTCAAAATGGTCTATTAAATACATTTTACAAAATAAATAAATAAAAAGTCACAAACAGGTCTAGAACCCAGGTCTTTGGTGTGGAGACTGGTGAGTTAACCACTGAGCCACAGCGGCAGTTGAGTTAGACCCAAATGAAAACACTCACACAGAAAAAAAAAAAAGGTCGACTTAAATTCTTCTCAAAAATTAGGTAACAAAACAGACAACTTACGTTCTTCTCCGAATGAGGTATACAATATTTAAACAGTATGATAAACATATAAAGAAAAGACCACGAGGGGAGAAAACAAATAGACATTAAAGCAGCAAGCAACAGGGAAAATACCAGTCTTACTAGAGTTAGCTCAGGAGATCAAGGGAACACAAGGCAAGTTCACCTGGGCTGACTCAAAAAAAACAGAGTGAGTCCCAGAGAAAAAGTGAGAACTTAAATACACAGATGTGAAAAAGGCACACAACAACCGAAATCCATGCAAAACGTTTATATAAATAGCAGCAGCGGGGTAATGCTCTTGCCCAGTGCAGAGGGGTTTCTTAACCATCCACACTGGAACCTGCGAGCATACAACAGAACTTCTTCCGTTGTGTTTTCACCAAGTTGCTGCGCATTTTCTTCCGTTGTGTTTTCAATAACTTGCAGTGCGTTTCTTCCGTTGTTTGTGTTGTGAAAATTTGTAACAGGTGTGCTGTCAAATTGATGAAGATGGTTTCTTAATCTGCTGGTGTTTTTTGTTATTGCATGTGCTTTCTTAAATTGCAGCGCGTTAACCTTTCTCGGCCACAAATGGCAGAATCGTGCTTATACCTACAAATGCATGTGGGTGAAAGTCAGCTGGAGAGGATCAGCTGGGCTTTCCTGAGGTGGTATTGCTCTCCTGTGTAGTAAGAATGCTAAGAGGGTTTGAAATGGAGGTGTGGGGGAGGGGATGTTCTTTGCAAAATGTTCTTTGCAAATTGATCTGTTTGCTTGGCTTAATAAAGAAAGATTAGAAAGAGTTTCTTCATCCTGCAAAGTTAGATCAGATATGGTGAGGTGGATTGTGGGATTGAGCTTTGATGTTAGTTCAGAACATCTCAAAAACTAAAAAGGCTAGTGTGAATATGGCATCAAGGGTGTGGGCTGTGTGAGTGTAAATATATCCTTTGTGTAGAGTGTGAATGCAAGTAGAATGGATGTGGAGTGTATTAGGTTGGATGAGGGTCAGCTTATGGAGCCGGTTGTCATGATCTCTGAAATGAGAAATGAGAATGAGAAACGAGAGAATCAGAAATGAAATCTTTACAACTTGGTACATGTACAGCAGACATAATTGCTTTAGCTGATGTGAGGCGTCTTAATAAGTGCATGGACAACTGTGAATGGAAGCGCCTTTTGTTGATGCATGGTACAATAGCTTCGTTGTCGCAATGTGCAAGGATGGTAGAGGTGGGCATTCGCCCCCCCACAGGATAGCAGATGGATGGAGAGCTGAGGATATGAGGTATGGCTTATTTGGTGGTCCTGGACGTATTTCTTGAAGACTGAGTAGGTGAAGTGATAGTGGAGTTTAAACCTCTTATTGATATAGAATTTTTTAAAAAAATGTAAATGTATCTAGGCACCACGGTGGCGTAGTGAGTAGCACGTTCGCCTCACAGCAAGGTCGCTGGTTGGAGCCCCGGGTGGGTCAGTTGGCATTTCTGTGTGGAGTTTGCATGGTCTTCCTGTGGTTGCGTGGGTTTCCTCTGGGTGCTCCGGTTTCCCCCACAAGTCCGAAGACATGTGGTACAGGTGAATTGGGTAAGCTAAATTCTTCGTAGTGTATGAGTGTGAATGTGTGTGTATGAATGTTTCCCAGAGATGGGTTGCGGCTAGAAGGGCATCCGCTGTGTAAAAAATATGCTGGATAAGTTGGCAGTTGATTCCGCTGTGGCGACCCCGGATTACTAAAGGGACTAAGCCAACAAGAAAATGAATGAATGAATGTATCTAACGTCAAGTCAATGAATGAAACATAACTCTATTTGTCAGAAAGGTCCTCTTCCTATTCATAGCAGTCAAGTGGGAAGTTTGTTTCTTTGCCGTTTTCACATCCAACCGACTTGCCATTATAAACTTGCATATGACACTTTGTGTATGGGCATACGAGTCACTATGGCATATTATGATTGTAATTCTATGCTTGATATGTTGAATGTTTTTCACTAGCTGGGTAATAATGTTTTCAGAAGTTAAATGGCCATCAGGTGTGGCAAAGTTTTTTTTTTTATTGTTTAATTATTTATTTAATATATCAGCTGCCAACATCAAACCCTGAACTTAAAAGACGATGTCACCACTTAGTAGAAACTGTGTGAATGGAATGTTAGTTAAGGGCTTTACTTTAATCCATGAATAAATAACAGTATGTTTGGAATCTAAACGTGATTAAAATCACAAATATATCTGGCCCAATTCATTCACAAAGTCTTTTGCAACAGTATCAAGAGAGAGGACGGGACCATCCCAAGTTTTTTTAGAGCTCATTGGATGGTGACGCTTCTTTCAGTTATTGGCCATTTTGTTGACCAAAATCACTAGTGTTTATGACTGGAGACACTACTCAACTGAAAGCACTCCAGCGAATAGTTTGGATGATAACAGTGCATTCCATGGATGTTCATCAACGTATGAATATGTTGTGGACTGATGTTTTACGGCTTGGATTGCCTGGACCCTTGCAGTCGAATTACCTCATGCTGTTAGAATGATATGGATCTGTGGACAGGCGGGAGGCTTGAGAGGTGAGTTTCTTTGGTAGAAATCAATCTAGTAGAAATCACGCTAGTCTCGTCTTTCAAAAGATTCATAAAATGTTTAGTCTTGTGTAGTTATTTTTTGCGAGGCTTCCCCTTGAAGCATGCTATGTACGTTACCGCGGGTGCACTGCCAGGAGAGCAGTGAGAGTTCGGCTTTATTGCAATGACTTGGATCTCTGGCATCTTGAGAGTTTAGGTGGAGTTTGTGGACGGTGATTGAGTTTTGACTGTGATCTTGCTGGAGAATTGGGTTAAAGACACAGCGCATGCGTTGTGTGAGGCACTTTGAAGTGGAAGGTTTTGATGTTGTTGGAGTTAAAGTTGGAGATGTAGTTATTATTGTTGTTATTTTTGAAGTTGTTGTTGTGTAGTAGCTGCTGATGCGGAGCAGTCTTCAAACCGAATATGGCTGTTCGTCTTCTTCTGTAGTATTTTATTAGCAGCTTGCAAACTTAGTGCATTACTGCCACCTTCTGGACTGAGATGCGATCTTTAGAGATATTTATAGAAATATACTATATATTGAAAAAAATTAAAAATATATAAATAAATAATTAATAAAAATTAAAATAAAAAATGAAATAAACTATATCCTATTTGCTAGCTGTGTTATTTTCAGAAACTGTATAACTGCGTTTACTGTTGAACATGTTCCAGACAGACTCAATATGTGCTTTAATGTCATGTAAATACTTTCTTTAAATGTTCTCTTTCTTCTGTATATTTTCTACAAGACAATATAACGTGTTTTACAGATTCTGGTTCTTTGCAATAGAGAGGAGGAACTATGACGTCACCTTGTAGGCCAATCGCCTGCTAGCATAAAACTGGTTCCCTCGATAAAATCCCCATAGGATTTTCCCATAGGCTTTTCGACGATTGCAAATGATCAGCTCTGTGTTCACTGTTCATTACACTTACGCATTTTGTCCAGCCAGATAATCCTCACACTAAAATACAACTTTTAGCACTTTTGGTTCGTAAATGCAAACGCAAGAACCGAAAAGCTAACATTAGGCTACAAGCAGACTGCAGTGCCTTCGGGGAGCTCGTATGTGACGTCAGCAGACCCTGCTACGGACAACTTTTCAATCTTATTTTTAAAATTATGGTCTCTAATAATCTCTAATCTTACATCTTTCGGTTTATTATATTTTAATCCACGCTATATTTTATAAACAAGTAAATACGCAAAAACACAGACGTAGGTGCCTTTTGGATAGTTTTTATGTGGGAAATACATTTTGTTTTGCTTTTACGGTTGTTGTAAAAGGTTTAAAACAGTATGTATAAATGTTACATAGTATTATCATAAGACATATTTAAATAAGCGTATCGCTCGCGTGCATAGAGCCCACTTACCTCAGTAATACACGACAGAAATGAGGCATGAGCGACAAGTCTTAAGTCTGCAAGTTCCATCATGGATAGAGAACAACATAGAATATACTTTTTTTGTCACAAATTACAGCGAAAAGCAGCCCATACAGACACATATGTACATTTAAGGAGGAGTGTATTATGACAGAATTATACAGTATATGTTCAGATGAAGAAAAAAACTACGAAAAATCCTTAGTTCATGTTAAAATAACAGTTGACATGTATGTATTTTTAAACAATTATTCACACGTTTGCATTACTGAGAGCAGGATAGAGACAGGCTGCACTGGTAAGCAGTAAGTTATCTTCATAATATCGTTTAATTAAAATAAATGATCAACAAATGAATCTGTTCTGGCAGTCTTTACTAGTGAAGGCATTATCTACACACAATATGAATTCACAATTAGAAAAATACAACAAACTGTAAAATACTATTTATGAAAATTTAACTTTAATAGCAGACAAATCCTAATGCCCAACGCAAGCTGGCTGCATTCCAGACGAGTTTAGCTTGATGACGTATAGTGTCTCCGCCGCCGCCTGTAGTCCCGTTTAGCAACTTGTCTTTTAAAAGAAGCATAAAAGATTTTAAAAATCAAGAGTTTGATGTAACTGATGTGTTTTATGTCGTAGAATAAAACGTGAAAGTATAATGAGTTTGTGTTTGCCACTAACCTTATTTAAGCGATTTATCTGAAATCCCATTGAAACAAACCCATTGACTTTTGTGGTACAGTACGGTACGGGTCGGTACGGGTCACCTTTATCAGGCTTGTGTTTCCACTGCTAAAGGGTACTTTTTTGGTGGGTGTGGTGTACGACAGAAAGTTTCAGTCGACGTCATTCTCGCTTGAGGGAAATGTGTACAGTAAAGCTTTATGGGTCGTTCCCAAATCATACGCGAAGCACTTCTCACAAAACAGAGGCTTTATTATACACATAAATACTGCTGTATAAATGTTCATTACCTCTTTATGAACATGATCTGATTATAACTAGATCAATGATGCGAAATAGCCTACTGTCCGCGATTGTATAAAATAAATAAATAAATGCAGCATATATGAACACATACAGCCCCACACAGTCTCCGATATGTTATACCAATTGCATAAAAACTACACAGTGCATACATTTATGCCTTATTTAGGTTCGATAACAAAACGAAATCTAGCCCACGGTCAGTGCAAACCTCTCATCTGTGTCTTTAATCTTCACCAGCACATGTGTGACCTCTGTTAGAGAGTAATTTCGTCATTCTGAGTTTATAATAGTCTAGAAGGTGATGATGATAAGCTGTTTCTTCATGTTTGATAAAACCATTATTTGTTTTTTCCAGCTTCTCCTTTGTTTTTGCACGCGTCAGTCTCGCGTTTGTCTGTTTCTGAAGGGATCAGAAGATCAAGAAGTTTGTTTTTTCAAATATTGACGCGCGCGTGAGAAAGCGAAAGCACTTGCACTTTATACGGGCTCGTAAAAAAAAACTACGGGGCACAGGGGAGAAACTGCTCTTCTTCTTCTTGGCTTTGTGGCTGTTCATCAAGATGACGACAAGGTTTGTTTGAGCTCGGGTTAACCATGGCTCGTTATTATATGTTTATATTATTATTTCGGTGTATTGTCTCTCGGCTGTGTATTAAACAAGGCAGGCCCTTTGTTTTTATTCTGGCTTGTTGCGCGAGCTAATGACGTATCTCTGTAAACCAATAGCTTTCAGCTGCGCGTGTAGCTCCACCTTATGGCACCCTTTCTGTTTTTTGGTACTCTTTTGAAAGGGTAACCAAAAAGTGGTATGGTACGGTTTGGTTCGGTACACTTTTAGACAGTGGAAACGGCCTTAAAAGCGCATCGAACCGTACCGTACCGTACCATTCCACTCAGTGGAAACGGGCCATTTGAGACGAGGGAACCGGAACTGCTAAAATGCTAACTTGCTTCCGGGTTTTTGCATACAAATTGACGTCATAGTTCCTCCACTCTATATGAATACATTCCATTTTGATGTTTCCCTATAATGCATAAACCACTATTTAACCCTGTATGTCCTATTGAATATGGCTGTTATATATGGAGCTTAGGGTATTTATAGTGGCTTAGGAATCGTCTGATTGGTAAATCATAAATTGAATAATGCAGGATCTGTTGCAAGCAATCATAACCACGTGATCCTCTTGAAATGAGTTTATAAATAAATATCACTAGGACCGGCAGGGTTAAGCTTATATCAGTATTGTGATAATATCATGTAATGTGATAAAAGCTTCTGAATACCATCAATGCCGTCATTACTAACACTCGTCAGTTTAAGCTTATTCATTTATTTCCAACATGTCCTTCCTAGAACCCAATTAAAGTAACAAAATAAGCATTGTATGTTATGTTAACATCAGTGGCCTTGGTGTTATACTTAAGTGCTATTCTTTTGTATTGGACTGCACTAATGAATACTTACTATTGTTAGCAGTTGCTTTTACATGCTGTTTCCACTACATTTCAGGACTGTCACTTTAACCTATGTAGCATTTTTTTTTATTTTTTATTTTTGTGTCAAAACATCTTTGCCACACCAATCCGCAGTGTTTTGTGGCTCCTCTAAAAGCATGTCAGACAAGTAAGTGTAATAAATGTTAGTAATTGTTAGATTTTGGCTATGATCCTGCAGTGTAAAAAAACAGTCTGGTTTATGTCAGTGATGTCAATGCTTTCTCTCACTGTGGCTGCTTTCCCATACTGCACAGTAATACATGCCCGCGTGTTCCTCCTTTATGTATTTCAGCTTTAAGCGATAAAATTTTTTCATCTTTTCAGAGACAAAGTCTGTTACTTCACCTGTAGCTGTCCCAGCGTAACTAATGTATAGTAGTCTTTTAAGCGTTTCACCATCTTTTTTATGGTACCAGTGGACAAAATTGTTAGAGCCTAAGCCGGGTACTTTACATTTGAACGACACAACTTGACCCTGCAGCTTCACAAACACCTTCTGAGGTTGAGTTAAACTCAAACCTTCCACCCCTGCAAGGAAATAAGTTGAAAATGACTATTTTTATTTCATATTTATATTTTATTAACACATTAACCTATTTTATTCAACAAGTTTATCTCCCTTTAATGTTTACTTACCATGGATTATTAAGAGTAAAACACTGCACAAGTTTATGAACATTGCTCACTCAGTTATACTGTATATGATTATGAAGTTTCCTTCAACGTCTATACACTATTATATATATTTAGTTTCACCTTGCTGATGTCATTTCCTGACATGGAGCAACAGTGTCAGCACTTTTCCCATGTTAATTTAATTTGATTTGTACTTAGAAATCAGAATAAAACTTTAATGTAAAAACACATTTATACCAAACCTGATAGATATTTTTTATTAATTCCGTACAGTTTAAATGCTGAAAAATCTATTGCAGCTCAGTAGCACCATCCACTGTTGCAAATCTGCATGTCAAACACAAACACTACAATTACTTTTCAAATGTCTTAAAAGAGGGAGGTGGTTGAGGGGATTGTTACATTTCTTCTCCAGATGTGTGGGGAACTTCAGTGACTTTAAGTAGCTGCTTTATATAAATATGAAAAATCACCTCCAAATGTATACATCACATTTTATATAGCCTACTGTAAAATATATCCAGTGTTAAACTCTGGGTTCGATATTTTGTGTATTCATTTATATATATATATATTCAACTGTGCAGTTTAACAAATTAAGTGACTTTTTTGGACAGTTTAGTAGTTTTAAACGATCAATAAATGTGGCCTATAGAATTAAGTCTATAAAATAACTAAAAAAGTGTTGGCAGTTTTTTACCAGGTTTCTTACAACACCAACCCAGAAGATATATCCTTCAAACTTTTAATGTCAATTAAAGTCACTTTTTCCAACTTTCCAACATCTCTCAAAGATATGAAAAACGTTCTTGCATAATGTTTGTAGAAACCTTATTTGTAATTAATGAATGTTTGTTGTTTTTACAAAAAAAAACTATATCATTGTGTTTTTGTTAGAATGTATATATAAAAGTGATAATAATAATAATAATATTCATTCATTATTATTAATATTAATGATCTATTTTAATAATCATAATAAATCACAATTTTTTTTCCTGTATCAAGATGAATTGGTATCACTTTACAATAACAGAATATGAATAATGATAAATGATGTTAATTATCAATGAAGTTAATATGTAAAATAAATATTACTTTATTATGAAATGCATGAGTTTATGTATAAGGGCTACCTTAATTACTTGTTAGTACAATTCTGACTTTGCAGTCTGCATCCAGACCCCTCTCCAATTAGGACTCAATTAGTTTGATCCCATTAAATAGGGTTAAATTTTAACTGTGCAAAGCTGTGGCCCCCAGTAATATGTTTTAGGTATTTAAATGTTTGACACCTGTGCTATACACACTGCAGGTGTTTTTATTTTTATTTTTTATGATTTAACATTTTGTTTCTTTTTTGTTTCAGATGTAACCTATTTTGTTATATCTGCTGATTTGTTTAATTCTGTTAGACATTTTCTGTTATATG
>CAIGQQ010034181.1:7476833-7496999 GCA_903798035.1 Danio albolineatus | reverse complement strand
GATTAGCTCCAGATTTAAAGAACTAACTAATTTAATATGCACATAAAATATTGTGAAGCTCCTATAAAAAATATTAATTTAAACGAGAGATTTGTGAGCGGTCTACTCATTTATGTTGAGCATTTGTATGTATGTACACTTTTATGCTGAGCGTGTTTGAACACCAATATTAGAAATGATCAGATTTTTATAAAATAAAAGAAACATTAAGATGTTTAGTCCTCATTTTAACTAATTAATTAATTCTTTGATTAAATTACAGAATAATAGGAACACTGTGTGTTGAGCTGGTCTGCTTTGAATATGGCACATGAGAGTTTATTCAAATTACCTGTTTTCTCAATTATAATTAGACTGGGATTGTTGGTGTTTCCTTCATGAGTAACAGTGCATCTGTAGGTGTTGTCTTCGACTGTGTTTGGTACCACCATACTCGTCACACGCTCTTTATTGTGGCTCTGCTCCACAATTTGCTCTTTTGGTACTTCACTCCAGTCTCCATTATTGCTCTTCTTTTCCCATTTGAATGACACCAGGTCAGGAAACATTTCTCTGGCCTGGCACAATGCCACCGGTTTGTCTGTTGCCTTATTTAGATATCCTGAAAGCTTTGGTGTCTTGACAGTGTCCTTCCCAGGATCTTAAAACAAACACATCAAACATAGTTTCAATATTCTTTAAAGAAAGAGCAAAAATGAGTAGATTAATGAGCAAACAGAGTAATTGCATCATTTTATGAAAGTTCTTCTTGAAGAAATATGAACACGGCTTATTATTGGTTACAATCAGCCGTGATCCTGAGCCAAATTTTATGATCAACACACTCTCCGATTATTTGTATTACATTTTTTCCCTGAGAGTCTATAATTGATTAAGACCACTCTTCCCGATGGCCTACTTTATTATAAAGAGCTAGTGCAACCTAAATTATTTACAGTTGAAGTCAGAAATATTAGCCCCCTTTGATTTTTTTCTTTTTTAAAATATTTCCCCAATTATGTTTAACAGTAAGGCGTCACGTTGGCGCAGTGGGTATCGCTATCACCTTACAGCAAGAAGGTCGCTGGTTCAAGCCTCGGCTGTGTCAGCTGGAATTTTTGTGTAGTGTTTGCATGTTCATGGGTTTCCCCCATAGTCCAAACACATGTGCTATAGGTAAATTGGGTAAGCTAAATTGTCCATAGTGTATGTGTGTGAATGAGTTAGTGTGTGTGTTTCCCAGTGATGGTTTGCAGCTGGAAGGGCATCTGCTGCGTAAAACATATGCTGTATAAGTTGGCGGTTCATTCCGCTGTGGCGACCCCAAACTATTAAAGGGACTAAGCCGAAAAGAAAATGAATGAATGTTTAACAGAGCAAGGAATGTTTTACAGTATTTACTATAATATTTTTAATGGAGAAAGTCTGATTTGTTTTATTTCAGCTAGAATAAGGTCACTCTTTGCCCTTTTAAGCAATATTTATTTTCGATTGTCTACAGATCAAACCATCATTATACAATGACTTGTCTAGTTAACCTAATTAACCTAGTTAAGCCTTTAAATTGTACTTTAAGCTGAATACTAGTATCTTAAAAAATATCTAGTAAAACATTCACTGTATTCATGGCAAAAATTAAGGAAATCAGTGATTAGAAATGACTTATTAAAACGGTTGTGTTTAAAAATGTGTGGAAAAAATCTTCTCTCCGTTTTACAGAAATTGGGGATAAATAAAAGGCTAATAATTCGCACTTCAACTTTTAAATATAATTTAATTATATATATTAGGGCTGCACAATATATGGTTTCAGCATTGATATCACAATGTGCGCATCCACTATAGTCGCATCGCAAAGATATGTGAAGTCTGGATTATAGTTGACCAGGAGCCAAAGAATTGTAATTAATTACTGCATTTATACAGAATTTATATGATTTATAGAACAACAACTTTTTTTTTCTTACTTTTTGTTTTGTTTCTAGTCCAAATATCTACATTTCAAAATGAAAACAAGATTATTTAACTTACCACACTGGTAGATAATTTAGCTTGTTTTAAGGAAAAACTCTTAATTTTGCCTTTATTACTTTTAAGCAAAACAAGATTTTACTTGATTTAAGAATTATTTTTTAGATATGTGGACTAGAAATAAGACAAAAATAAATTTCCCCAGGAAACTGTCAAATAGAGTTATTCAACTATCTTGTGAAGCTATTTACATCACAATATATATTGCAGAAAGTAAAATCACAATATCAGATTTTTTCAATATAGTGCAGCCCTAATATATATATGTTCCAAACTTGTAGGTCTTTCTTTCTTTCTGTAGAAAACAAAAGACATTTTAAACAGTTTTTGTTTTTTCAGTGTAAGTCATTGGGGTCTAAAAACAACACTGGTGCACTTTGAATATCTTTACATAGAAAAACTTTTGATTACACTTTTTTAAGGTGTCTTTTTTTTTTTTACATATGTTTCATGCATTTACTGTTACAATTAATTATGCATAGTTATATGCAACTAACCCTAAACCTAGCCCACATTCTAATCTTAACCATACAGTATGCACATGTAATGAATTAATAATTGCTATTACCAAGTAGTTCAGTGAAAGAAAAGTGACCAAATCTTATCTTTCTCAAACAAAAATATATTCCGCTTTGTTCCACAGAAGAACGCCTTCACACTTGCAAATGTAATTACATTATATATGAATTTATAGACATGATATTATTTCCTACCGGTGACTATCAGCCGCGTTCCAGAGCCAAATCTTTTGATAGCATAGTAGCCCACTCAGATTAAGTCTATTACAAATACTTCTGAATGAAACACCATTTTCCAGCATTTCAGTTCTTACTCCTGAAGTTCAATGATATTTGATGTTTTTTTCACCCTCGCATTGTTCCTAAACCTAAACGTCTTTCCTTCTCTCTTTTTGAGGAACGCAAAATATGGTTTTGAAGACTGAAACAACACTTAAACCTTTTAAATGTCACTACATGGTTAAAAGTAAATTTTCAAAATAACATATTTTGTGGTCGATTAATGGAAATGGAACGAGTTTGGAATTAAATTAGTGAGTAAATGACGACAGACAGAATGTTTACCACATTATTTAGCATGTTTTGTATTGACCCGCAGACTAATTTAGCAGGATTACACTAGAAGTGTAGAAGATCTCCACTGTGAGTTGAATTACACAATTTTCTGGTATGAGATTAAGCAGCACTGAACCCCTTTAAATGTCGCTATACAGAAAACATATTATTAACTTTGTCAAACTATATATATTCTGTAAATTATAAATAGATTTTAATAATATGAATTTGAAAAAATGATGATATTACTTCCTACCGGTTACTATCAGCCGTGTTCCTGATCCAAATCTTTTGATATCGTAGTAGTAGACCACTCAGATTAATTCAATTACAAATTCTTCTGCATAACGTTAAGCCTACTTGCATGATACGTAATGGATTAAAATAACCATTCCTGAAGGTCTATGCTATTTAAAATGGACAGTTCATTCATATTTCTTTTTTTCCGTTCTGGGGAAAACATATTTTCAAAATTTCAACACAGAACCCCTCTGAATTTCAAAACTTATAGTAAACATTTTATCTTTGTCTAACAAAACATGTTCATGAAGTTATGAGCACATGAAATTTTCTCTCTAAAATTTGAAATGAAAAAAAATAATAAAGTCTGAAATTTTCATCTAAAATGAGCAGTTTTCTCAGCCTCCTGTGTTTATGTTTCGTTTTTTCACTTTAAAGGCAATGAAAATAACCCATTCTTTGCACTTAGAGTAAAATTACTGAAAGTACACACAACAGCTTGAGAAAATTGCTCATTTTTTATGAAAATTTCAGATGGCACAGATTTTCCTGTGTGTTTCACAGACAAAAGACTTTAATAAGAAATTCAATTTGAAGAAACAATTTCATTATTTCCTACCGGTTACTATCAGACGTGTTCCAGATCCGAATCTTTTGATAAGGTAGCCCACTCAGATTAAATCCATTACAAATACTTCTGAATAAAGCAAAACGTACTTATATTTAGATCACACTTTCTGATGACTTATGTTATTTTAAAGGTGCAGTTTGTCTAAAAATAAAAAAATATTAATTTGATCCAAGCCTGAGTGGCTTTATTATATTAACACATTTTTTAAAAATACATAATTCGTATATTTTTGTCCTTTGAGTGCACTGAACAAAAATAATGCTAATTGTTGCAAACAATTTATATAAGCTGAATTTAAACAAACAAATTAAGTTGAACATGACTCAGTTTAATGTGTTTGTTTAAATACAGCCCATATTTATTGTTTGCAACCATTCAAGAAACAATTGTAAATCCAGTCATTTTTTTTTCAATGTGGAGGTCATTTGGGTTCAAAACAATACTGAACGTCTTTAAACTACATTATGTTGAATTTTTTATCTGTATCTTTATCCAACAATATATCTTCTTTCATCCTGCTCGGATTAACTCTATTACAACAACTTCTGAATAATGAAAAACCTTGCATTGAACATATACTGTAAAACAACACAGGTTTCTGAGGGTCAGCGCTAAAAAGGGGATTTCTATCTATGTTCAAAGCTACACTGTAAATGATGACAGACCTTTTACATGTATGCAAACTACAACTTAATTTATACTTTATTTAACTGGCAAGTGCACTAATTTAGCAGGATGGATTTGCTTAGATATTTAAGGATAGCTTACTTAAAAAAAGAAAGAAAGAAAAGAAAACTGTTACCAGATGAATTTCACAAGTAATTTGGTATGAAACTGAATGTACAATTTGAACCCCTAGTAATTTCATAACATGGAAATCTCTAAATAAAGATAAATATTTTGTTCTTTATCTAGCCAACTATCTTAATTTTGCTTTGACCAGATTTGAAACTTCATCATAACATATGCTTTTGAATTCAATATTATATTATTTCCTACCGGTTACTATCAGCCGTGTTCCAGATCCGAATCTTTTGATCCAGTAGCCCACTCAGATTAAATATATTACAAATACCTCTGAATAATAAAAAATCTTTTATCTGGTAATGGATTTAGACTAATCTTTTAATTACGCTACATTACTTTAAAGATGTAGTTCTTCTTAAATTCACTCTCCAAACTTGTATTACAAATACAGAAGATATATACTGTATAAAATACAAATATTTCTAAAGTTTTTCTTTTCGAATATCAAAATCTAACAAACTATCTTCTTTTGCGTCTCAAAAAAAAAGAGAAGTCTTCACTTATTACACCCTTGAATATGAATTTGAAGAAATTATGATGATATTTCTTACCAGTTACTATTAGCCGTGTTCCAGATCCAAATCTTTTGATCCAGCCCACTCAGATAAAGTCTATTACAAATACCTCTGAATAATGTAAAATCTACTTGTACAATACATAACTGATTAATTGAGAATCAGCAATATTTTAAAGGGACAGTTGGTTTATTACACTGTCAATTGTTCAAACCTGTGTCATTTTTCTTTCTTTCTGAGGAACAGAACAGATGTTTTTTTTTTCAGTTGGTAAGCCACTGGGATCCAAAACAACACTGAACCTTTTTTGAATTTCATGATTTTCATGCATCTTCTTTGTGTTTCACAGAAGAAAGTCATCAAATATGAATTTGAAAAAATGATGATATTATTTCCTACCGGTTACTATCAGACGTGTTCCATATCCGAATCTTTTGATATAGTAGCCCACTCAGATTAAGTCTATTACAAATACTTCAGAAAAATATAGAATGTACATGCATGATATGCAATTGCTGATCACTGTTTCTGTTCTACTGATTTAGGATATAGTATAGATATTTTTGCAATAAAAAGTACTAAGATGGCTCCTAAGTTATAATGCTATTTTAAAGGTCCAGTTCACACATCATTTCACATTAATGTTGGTCAAAACATGATTTACAAACGATGTTTTGAAGATTGTTCTGTTAAAGAGAAACAAGACCAAGTGAAGACAGAACAGGGAAGACACGTGAAATGTATCACTTCAAATGATTTCATATTTATTTATTTAATATATTTCAGAATTTTATAATTTCCCTGATTGCTAAATATTCAATATCACCACTTCAGTCTTCAGTGTATCATGACCCATATTCTCAGAATTTTTTTAGCAAGTGAGATCCAAAACGATGTACATTTTATTGAGAACATTATTTTCAAAACATCTTATTTTGATGATTTTGCATGTGAATTAAGACTTAATTTATCATGATTCACATTAACAAGTGAACTAAATAAGCAAGATGCAGTTGCTTGGATCTTTTTAGGACAGCTTTAAGATGAACTCTCTGTTGCCAGACGAATTACACAAGAAATTTTTATAAATGAAAGTTATAACTTGTAAAATCGGCAAAGCACATCATAATTAAGTGAATTTTTCTTCTTACCTGTCACTAAAAGTCTTGTACCCGAGCCGAAGATTTTCCTGTCTCCACAGTCATATGTTCCTGAACAAAAAGATGTGGCTTGTGTAAAAGAGAGTACCTACATATCTACCTCCTTTCTGTATATTAGTTTATCATTTTCATGTAAAATTATTTAACGTAATAAATAAAGAAGTAAAAAGTGCTATCAATTTAGATTTTCACAACTGAAGTGCTAAAACACTTTTAATTTACCTGTGTTGTGAAGAGATTCAGCAATACTCTGCACGGTGTCATATCACACTCCTAACTGTAGGGGCTGCAGTAGTGGGGAAAGGGATAGTTCACCCAACAATGAAAATGTACTCACTATTCACTCACTCTCAGTTGGTTCCAAACCAATACTAGTTTATTTCTTCTGTTGAACACTAAGGAAGGTATATTGAATAACGATTTGTTTATCCTATTATAGAAGTCAATGTTTACAACCAGGTCTCAAGCTTTCTTCAAAATATCTTCTTTAGTGTTCAACAAAAGAAATAAGGCAAACATATTTAGAACAAATGAAGGATGAGTAAATGATATCAGAATTTCACAGATAGGATTATGCCACGGATGCCATCTTCTTCAGGTGACCAAATTGGTGCGGCCTGTAATCGGCCTGTATACTAATAAATTTGCCATTTCCTAGCCACAATCGGCCCAGATCCATGCAACGAAAGTTGTGCCAAATCTATTGTCATATAGAAACTGTGCTTGCGCTGGCTCACTTCTGGAGAGCTGATGCCGATACACAAGTTAGCTGAGTTAGCTGACACTCAGCCACAACTGGCTCGATTCCGCTGGCTACCTAATTTGTGGTTTGACACAAAAAAATAATTTGCCGCATGAACTCTTGCTGCGCATTATGGGTATTTTCTAGCCATTGAGGTGCATTGTGAGACTGACTGAGCGCACTTCAGCGCACATTTACTGGTCTCAGACACTACAAATATCTGTTTCCTCAAATAATATTTAAGGCTATAGGTTTGGAACAAGTGAAGGATGAGTAAATCTTAACAGAATTTGTAGTTTAGAGAGAATCTCTAACTGCCAATGCAAAAAAAAAGAAGATATTATATTAGTTATTATTATAATATTCATTCATTCATTCATTTTCTTTTCAGCTTAGTCCCTTTATTAATCTGGGGTCGCCACAGCGGAATGAACTGCCAACTTATCCAGCATATGTTTTGCGCAGCGGATACCCTTCCAGCTGCAACCCATCTCTGGAAAACATCCAGACACACTCATTCACACACATACACTACGGACAATTTAGCATACCCAATTCACCTGTACCGCATGTCTTTGGACTTGTGGGGGAAACTGGAGCACCCGGAGAAAACCCACGCAACAACGGGGAGAACATGCAAACTCCACACAGAAATGCCAACTGACCCAGCCGGGGCTCAAACCAGCGACCTTCTTGCTGTGAGGTGAATGTGCCGCCCTATTAAAATACTATATTAATATTAATTAATTTCAAATAGGATTTAGCTGACAGTCCGTCCATTCCTCTGAGCAGCTTCAAACATAAAAATCTTACTGATTGCTTCTAAAAGCCAACATTCCACCCTTTATCAGATGTTTTCTCTTTAATTCAATCTTTTCACTTTAAAAAGTTATCTATGAGCACTGTTTGGAGGGAACGAAATATATTTTGATGGATTTTTTTGCCTGTTTGTTTCTGTGTTTAGCAGAGTCTTTCTATGTCTGCCTATATACCGCAGTACAATTTAAAAAAACAAAAGACTTGTGGTTTCTGATGAGGAAAGGAGCCCTGTCGAGTTTTTGCACAGTGTTTCTGTATTTATAACCACTGTGCCGCCTGAGCTATAGACCCAACAAGCACAGTAATAGACCGCTGAATGCTCTGTTTTCAGTTCAGGTATTTTCAGAGCAATATTTGATGGTTTTCGGTCTATTTTAAACAATTCAAAACCCGCATCTCTGGCTGGTTCACCTCCTGAAATTTGTGCATATAATATTCTCTTTAAGGTTTGTCCTTTTAGTTGGTACCAGTGAATGTAGCTTTCGCAGTCTGAAGGGTAATCACAGTCTATGACTACAGTCTTGTCCTGAGATTTGGTTGAGGATATTTTCTGTCGCAGCATTGCTTGTCCATCAACTGCAAGAAAATACCAAAACTCAGCGTTATTGCAAACAAAATATATATAAATACCACAAATAAATTAAAGGAAGATTATTTTATTTGCTTTTAGTGACATTTTACATATTTATGGTTTTAAAACGACTAAAAGTCAACATACCTCTGTATAAAAGAAAGGAAAAGAAGAGGATCATTTGAAGTCTCATGCTGTAAGCTTCTGTCTTCATTCTCTGGTGAAGGAGAGCGGATCACTGACAGCAGCTTTATATCATAGTCAGTTTCAGGTGCTGTGTTGAATTCTCACTCCCGCCAGATTCTTGCTCCACTACTAGTAGGTTTCGAGTTTGGTGTGGGGGAGGGGGAATGGTAAAGATTTTCACAAAGTATGTTCAACCCCAAAATATAGGCTTTATCTGAAATCGACCCTTACGCACAATTCCCTACATTAGTCCACTAATACAGTCCACTTAAAGAGAGAATAAAAACGGTGGAGTGAATTCAAGCACTGTGAGTGCACTGGAAGGAATGTGTTTTGTTTGTGCTTGCTGGATGATGAATGCCAATGGCAGATTAATTTAGATTGGTCAGACTTTGGTCAGACACAGTTATTAACATTCATTTATTTTATATTATTATTTGTCTTTCCCACTACTGGTTTGTGGCTGGAAGGGCATCCGCTGCATAAAACATTTGCTGGAATAGTTGTCAGTTTATTCCTCTGTGGTGACCTCTGAAATATAGAGACAAAGGCAAAGGAAAATGAATAAATGAATATTTATAAAATACTGTAAATGTTTAACAAAATACTGATTATCTAATACAATTACATTTCTAAAAAGTTTAAACTTGTGTGTTGAAATAAACTGTAAGGATGTTAACTTTTCATTATGTTGAATTTTATCATTGACACTTTTATCTTTTTTTTTACAGTACTCCAGTGGGATTACAGTGATATATGTCATACTGTTTACAATAAAAACTAAATTGTAAGACGTGATATTTTACTAGTATTTTGTATCAAAACATTTTGATCCATGTTGACATGATAGCAACACTCGAGAAGGGTCTAGCTGCAGACCAGGTGCAGATGCAAGCTGAGCTTCATGCAGTTTTAATTAAGGTGCACACCTAAACCCGCCTCTAACCCTACCCCTCATATTGACATAACTGGCTCCAGTGAGTGCATTGTGTCTGAGATTGCATGTCTGAGATGGTGTGTCTTAGTTTGCATATTCAAGTCTACAGTCAGATACTATTGGAAAATTCTAACTCGCAGCTGCAGATTTGTCAGTTCCACAAACCCTTATCAGAACTTCTTTCATTACCTAGTTAAAATTCCTATTTTCTCTTTATGAAAGATCAACAAACACTGTTTGTAGTGAATGTGATATTCGTTCATTCATTCATTCATTCATTCATTCATTTTCCTTCAGCTTATTCTATTGTTTCAGAGGTTGCCAGAGCGGAATGGGCCGCCAACTATTCCAGCATATGTTTTACGCAAGGGTGCCCTTCTGGCCGCAACCTAGTATTGGGAAACACCCATACACACTCATTCACACACACAGAATGGACAATTTTGCAACCTATAGTGCATTTGGTTCAGTGTTTAACAGATGTTTTCTATGTCAGTCTATAAAAAAATGTGTGGTTTCTGATGAGGAAAGGAGCCCTGTCGAGTTTTTGCACAATGTTTCTGTATTTATAACCGCTGTGCCGCTTAATCTATCCCAACAAGCACAGTAATAGACCGCTGAATGCTCTGTTTTCAGTTCAGGTATTTTCAGAGCAATATTTGATGGTTTTCGGTCTATTTTAAACAATTCAAAACCCGCATCTTTGGCTGGTTCACCTCCTGAGATTTGTGCATATAATATTCTCTTTAAGGTTTGTCCTTTTAGTTGGTACCAGTGAATGTAGCTGAGGCAGGTTGAAGGGTAATCACAGTCTATGACTACAGTCTTGTCCTGAGATTTGGTTGAGGATATTTTCTGTCGCAGCATTGCTTGTCCGTCAACTACAAACAAAATGTATTAGAGCCATAAATGTAAATGTAATGAATTTGGTATTTGGTAATTACCGTATGATTTAAAAATGGGTAAAAACTTTACCTGTATAGAAAAAGTTAATAAGGAAAAAGGAGAAGAGGAGCATTTGAAGAATCATGCTGGCAGAGAGCGTCTGCAGAACTTCTGTCTTCATGAAGGAGAGCATGACTGACAGCAGGTTTATCATAGTCAGTTTCCTGTTGAGGTTCATTATTATTTAGATTTGACACTGCTCTTACTGTGTCCTTCAGTATTATTTTAATAACTTTTGTTTAACAGTATATATTAACAGTTTTTTTTCTCTTCGTATATATTGGAATGTGTCCTGTTTAATTTACTTCACAGCCTTCTTTTTTTAACTAAATGCACGTAAAATATCATTAAATGTCAACTAACAGTAGTCTATAAAACATATATTGTCAAGAATTATTAAATTTACTTGCATATGCTTCTTACTCTTTCTATGAATTAAAAATTATTCATGTTCATTTAATGTAATGTTGAGATAGAGAAAATGGCCTGCAAGTTGCTATCTTGTTTTGTACTTTTTTCTTTTGAGAGTGTGAAATACTCCTGTTAATGCTTGTCACGGTAACATTCCAGGTAAAAATACAAATTACATTGTCTTTTATTGCTCATTTTGATTGCTCAAGTTTCTGACCTTTAGCCCATATAATAAAATATTATAGTATGTTATAGAAACTATGTTGAAATGCTATATTTTGGAATCATACTATAGTAAAGCACTTAAATTACTCTGTTGTGGTAATTAGTTGCTACTTGCTATGGTAATGCAACAACTCTTTTAATATTAACAAGTGACCCAATGCTGTAGTTTTCTGAAACCATAGGGTATACTATAATACAATACACAACAGCTTACTGTAGTAAAAACTAATGTATACTATAGTATTTATTTATCAGTTCACTGTATGTTATTACTAGTAGTGAAGCATTCCTGAACAAAATGTTGTAAATACATATATACAGCATGGTTCAAAAACACTAGTATTTACTATAAATTACTATATTTCTTCTATATAATATGTTATACTATAGTATTTTTATGAGAATGCTCACTTTCAATCCAGTCCAATCCACTTTGAATATCAGTCTAAGCTTCCTGTTTTATGATTCCATTGCTTTTGTTAACGTACAGAATCCTCTTTGAGGTCTTTTGTGTGAATAGAGTGAATATACTGTATAGCACCCTAAATATTCAGATTGTTGTATTTGCACTTGTTTTCAGGACCAAATACTTGAAGATGTAATAAGCTGTTTATTTTCAAACATATTTTTTTAGATGTTAACTTTGAAGATTTACAACATGCCTGAGATGTTAAAAGAAAATGTTTTTTTGTAGAGGCCTACTGTTTGTTTACACTTTACAATAAGGCTCCACTTGTTAACATTGTTTAATAAAAAAGGAACTTATGAAAAAAAATGACTTTATTAATCTTAGGTAGTGTTCATTCATAACCATTTTATTGAATGGAGCTAAAAACTAATAAAATCATTTAAACTAATGTTACCACTAATTACTGTGAAATTAGCTGTTTTTGATCTGTTGATGTTAGTTAATGCTTTAAAAGGATAGCGCACGCAAAAACAGAAAACACGTTGCAGAAATGCTTAAGTTTTTTTTCTGTTGAATACAAAAGAAGTTATTTTGACAAAATAATTGGAAAATGGTAAACTATGACTTCCATAGTATTTGTTTGTCCAACTATGGAAGTCAGTGCTTACCCTTTTTCTGACCTTGTTCAAAGCACCAACCTTGTTTAACTAAAAAAATTACTTTTTTTTTTTTTGCAAACTATGTCTCTAATGAGACCGTATTAGAAAGTGTTACTGTATTTATTATTATCACCTGGAATGTGTTTACTCGGAACATTAATTATTTTTTCTAAGGCTTAGTCCCTTATTAATCAGGGGTCGCCACAGCAGAATGAACTGCCAACTAATCTGGCATATGTTTTATGCAGCGGATGCCCTTTCAGCCACAACCCAGCACTGGGAAACATCCATACACTCTGGCATTCACACACATACACTACAGCCTAATTAGTTTATTCAGTTCACCCGTAGCATGTCTTTGGACTGTGGGGGAAACCGGAGCACCCGGAGGAAACTCATGCAAACACAGGGAGAACATGCAAACTCCACACAAAAATGGTCCAGTCGGGACTCGTACCAGTGACCTTCTTGCTAACCAGTGAGCCACCGTGCCGTCCCACAGAACATTCATGTACAATACATAATATACAGTTATTTTGTTATCATATTCCTGTTAAACCCTTTTATCCAACTTATGTCAATATTGTGATAATATCATATAATGTGATAAAATGCTGTCATTACCAACCAACGCTCCTCCATTTGTTTTGTTTTTTGCTCATTTATTTCCATGATGTTGTCCTTCTCAAATCCAAAGCAACAAAATAATTATTGTTTTTCTTAACATCAAAAGCCTTAGCTTTATTATTGTCGACTCTCTGTTCTTTTGTATTGGACTGCACTATGAATTATTGCTAGCACTTTGTAAAGCACTTTGAATTGCCACTGTGTATGAAATGTGCTATATAAATAAACTTGCCTTGCCTTGCCTTAGCAGTGATAAAAGGCTTGTATATGCCGTTTCCACTACATTTCAGGACTGTCACTTTAACATGTGTAGCAGTTTTCTCTGTAATCTGCAGTGTTTTGTGGCTCTCCTCCACAAGTGTAATAAATGTGGTTAGTAACTGTTAGATTTTGGCAATGATTCTGCAGCGTCTGGTTTATGTCAATGATGTCGAAGCTTTCTCTCACTGTGGCTGCCATCCCATACTGCACAGTAATACATGCCCGAGTGTTCCTCCTTTATTTCTTTCAGCTTTATGCCATAGGAATTTCCAATCTTTTCAGAGACAAAGTCTGTTGCTTCACCTGTAGCTGTCCCAGCGTAACTAATGTATAGTAGTCTTTTAAGCGTTTCACCATCTTTTTTATGGTACCAGTGGACAAAATTGGTAGAGCCTAAGCCAGATACTTCACATTTGAACGACACAGTTTTACCCTTCTGCTTCACAAACACCTTCTGAGATTGAGTTAAACTCAAACCTTCCACCCCTGCAAGGAAATAAGTTGAAAATGACAATTTTTAAATCATATTTATGATTTATTAACACATTCGCTTATTTTGTTCAACAAATTTATCTCCCTTTAATATTTACTTACCATGAATTATGAAGAGTAAAACACTGCACAAGTTTATGAACATTGCTCTTTCAGTTATACAGTATATAATGATACTGTACTGTTCACGAAGTTTCCTGCAACTTCTTTACACTATTGTGCATATTATCTTTTCGGAATAATTTTTAGTTACACCTTGCTGATGTCATTTCCGGAGGTGGAGCAACAATGTCTGTGCTCTTTACTTGATTTGTACTTGAACAGCAGTCAGAATTACATTTATTGTAAAAACAGATTCATACTAAACCTGGTAGATAATTTTTAATATCCCTCTGGGTTTATTTCTACAGGTAATATAGTAAAATGCAATTTATTAAATGTATTGTGGTTAATTCCCTACAGTTTAAGTGCTTTAAAAGTCATCTATTGCAGCTCAATAGCACCACCCAATGTTGCAAATCTGCATGTCAAACAGAAACACTACTTACTTTTCAAAAGTCTTAAAAGAGGAGTGGAATTGTCACATTTCTTCTCAGGATGTGTGATGAACTTCAGTGACATTCAGTGTTACCTGGGTTTCATATAAATATGAAAAATCACCTCAAAATCACCTCAAAATGTATATCACATTTCATAAAGCCTACTGTAAAATATATGGTTAGTCGGATTTCACCAAGTAGGACATGTTCAGGATTAACATCTATCTTGATCATGAAACAACATTCCAATCAGCCAATCAGAATTAAGGGATACGTTTATAGTTTATATCAAGTTTAGGCTTATGGTTAGGGTCATTTTTCTGTTTATTTAGGGTTATGAGTTGCATTAGGGGATATATTGATCTCTGCTCTGTAGACTTCACCACCAACAAATTAAGTGACGTTTATTGACATTTTAATAGTTATCTAGAGAAGCCTAAGAAAAAATGTATTGGCATTTTTTTTGACCATGTTATAGTATTGTAATTTACAACACAAACCCAGATGATAGCCTATATCTAATAAACAGTTAATGTCAATAGAAGTAACTTTCTCCATCTTTTCAACATCAAAAGTTAGTTGGAGGATAGATCAAGGAACCTAAATGTAATTCAAAAGCACAAATATGTGAGAGAAAAAAAACACAAATCACAAAATATGAAAAATGATGGTGAATTTACAAATTTAATTAGCTTTACAGTGTGTTCGAATAACTGTCTAATGAGTTAATGTACAGTGTGTGTGGGAATGTTTACACTGTGGCTGCTTGTGTCCCAGTAGGCGCAGTAATAAACTGCAGTGTGAATCGGCTTTGTGCTGCTCAGTTTTAGGTTATAGAGCTGAGTTCTGTCCACTGTGAAGTCATTTGCTTGAGGATTGTTGGCGTCAAGGATAAAGCTGCCAGCTGCACTCATGTAGAGCAGTCTAGATGGAGCTTCGCCATCTTTCTTTTGATACCAATGGATGGAATTCCAAGATTGCAGATCAGTCACTTTGCAGGGGAGATATGAAGTTTTGCCCTCTGCCTTGACCAAAGCCTGCTGACCTTGTTCTAAAGTTACTCCCAGAGCAGCTATTGAGATTAAACAAAACAAATGTCTGTTGTTTTTAATTAATAGTTTAATTTAATAATTTAATTGGGCTTAATTAAACCTACCTGTGATCTCTGAGAGGAGGAGGAGGACATACATAAATGCAGACATGATGATTTATCTAGTGAAGAAGACATTTGGAATAATGCTGTTTTGCTTTTGTACACAGCTTTGTATGCCATTCAAATACACTTTACTGATGTCATTTCCTGAGATGGAAATGGATATTATAGCACATAATTGTGTACTTCCAGTCATGACACTTTAAAATGAATGCTTTTTAAGCTTAAGTGTATGATTTTGATGGTGAAAGCATGATATTAAACCATGTACTCCCACTGGTCACATATGTGACTGTTTTTATTATAATTTTTTTATTTTTGGGAGCTGTGTTTTTTCTGCCATTGTAAATGAAACTCAACTTTTTAATTATAAATAGATTGTTTTGATTGAATCATATCATTTCCCTGTACTGGGTTGCGTCTGGAAAGGCTTCCGTTGTGTAAAACATGCTGGATAAGTTGGCAGTTCATTCTGCTGTGGCAGCCCCTGACAAATAAAGAGACTAAACCGAAGTGTAAGGTCCAGCCAATTAGTCCAACGGCGGTGTCTACTGGTGTTACTTTATTAATTTAGCAGTTTATGGGATATTTTGGTGTATATTTGAATAATCTTATAACTCCTACCAATTTGTCCTATGTAACAACTTAATTAGATTCCAAACAATAATCAGAGGTTAACCACTAGTAACATATAGCTCAAGCCCCCCATGATTGAAATAACCATGTAACAACTTAATTATGGTTGAAATATTAATCAGAGGTTAATCCGCCAGTACCATATAAGATGTGCTGCCCCTTCAGCTTGCTACACCTTAATGCATTAACCCTAGCCCCCCATTGTACTTTTACTCTTATTATACTCATTTTTTGTGAATCTATTTCACTTTACGCCGGCTGTAATGCATCATAAGTTTACTAGTCTGATCAATAATTAGAGGTTAATGATTAATACTATTTAATAGACAGACAGACGATGCCATTATTTAAATAGTAATCTCATTTGATTCTTACAATCGTCTATGTAACAACTTAGTTAAATTTTAAACGAAAACGAGATTAACCACTAGTAACATATAGCTCTAGCCCCCCACGATTGAAATAACCAGGTAACAACTTAATTATAGTCGAAATATTTAACCAGATGTTAACCGCTAGTACCATATAAGATGCGCTGCCCTTTCGGCTTCACTTTCATCCTAATGCATTAACCCTGACCCCCCATAGTAATTGCAACGAATATCATAATTAAAGTCAAAACAACAAGTTCGAATTTTTTTAGGATTTTCATCTAACGTGTTATGTTTCGTCTATCATGAAATCTAGTACATTCTTAACTTATCTGAGTAAATAATTTCAGAGTAAACAAGAATAAATTCAAATGTAACAATTTATTAGTCAGGTAAATGTGTATTATGCCAATTCATTCAGTCAATCCGTAAACGATCAATACAAAAGCATCGAATTCTCAAAGATAAATCCATAATCAAAAGATGCATGCCTGACTTCAAAACATACATAGTATGGAGAATTCCACACTACGGGCTACTCTGGTTACAGAAGTCGCCCCGAAGAGCTGGAAACTGTCCCTTAAGTAGTCAAACCAAGAAATAGAAGGGTTGTGTGTTGAATAACAAAAGGCATTTACATTCAGTAAGAGTTTCTGCCTATAAGGCATTTGAATAGGAACCCCCAGGTAAAGGCACACCCTTAGCAGTGGTGCAAAAGATGCCTAAAGTTATATATTTATTATTTTGATTATGTCTATTTCTGAGGGAATGAGACCATTGTACCAGTCGCACTGAGATATTTCAAATGATATCAAACATAATAGATAAAGTCGCTTGGATTGATATTGAACCTTTATGCTTTGAAACAACCATTCTGTGTGGGTTAAGTGAAGAGAGGGTGAATGGGCCGAGGGGGCTTTCGGGAGATACTTCAAACGCAAATGAGGGAAAGGAGAGGGGTGGACATTCCTGCATTCCCACCTGGTGAGGTGTGGAGCCGATTGTCTTTGTGTGTCCAGCTCATGTTTGAATTGTCAAAGACATCAAAGTATTTGAGATAACTCAAGTCTTACAGAAGGAAACTAAATGAATGAATGAATTGTATATGTCATATAACCGGAGTTTACATACACCTCTTCTAGAAGATGTAAAAGGTGTAAATTGTTTATGGTTCTACAGTGACTGGTAGTATAACACATTGTTTAGTTGTTGAAGTAAAAACAACTGAATTTTAGTGCAATTCTGACAATGCTGCATAAAACCTAATTTAACCAACATAATATCAAAAGAGGCATAACACTTGTGTTATAGAGGTCTAGTAAAATGCATATTCTCAAAAATTGGGATTAAATGGGTTAAGGAAAGGCCTTCAACATATACTAACATCATTTTTTTCTGAAAATATTGGATCATTTTGTAGCCTGATAAAAACAATTTATCATATATATTTAGTAATATTAATGTATATTCCCAGGTAGCAAAGAACTCTGGTCCAGATTTGGCATGAAGCTAGCACAGCAGGCATTCATCCACTGGCATCAACATGTGGGTCAATCATGGCCTGGGTTTGACAAAGGTGGCACCATCTTTAAGGCAGCACACAAGACATGGGCCAGATGTCAAATGTGGTATCATGGTCTAGATGTTAAAAACTGATATGTGGGCCACATGAGTTTGGCCCGTCTTGATCCACATTTAAAATACATTTAAATTACTTTGAATAACAAAAAAATTCCACCTCAGGTTGCTTAGAGAAAAAGCGTGCCCATAACCCGCCTAAAGCGGAATGCTTCACAGGTTTATCAATTTCATTGCAGTCGGGACACACCAACATATCTGGCCCAGTTCAGGCCCAGTTATGGGTCAATACCTTGATTGAGACTTGGCCCAGATATGGTCCATGTTTGAAGCCAGACTTGGTCCAGTCATGTACCGTAATTCACCGTAATTCGCATGTGGGCCTAGCAAAAGCTGATTGTGTGGGCCAGAGCTGGGCCAGAGAAATTTTGCTATGTGGATTTTGTATACTAATATTTTCACATTTTTTTGCAGAATATATAATACATATTTCGATAAAAATATTCTGTTCAGTCAAGTGCCTACAGTGACTTATTTGCTATATTAGTTGACTATATTTGCTGAGTGTGGTGATATAGCAGATGAATTATCAATATAGTACTGAGTGTATTATAATGCAAGGGTATGAATTTGGGATTATGGCAAATCTATACAAATGAAATGCAATTTAAAAGCTTTATAAACTTGACCTCGATAAACTAAAGAGGAAATAATATGTAAATAAAAAAACAACAGCTTTATTTTTATTTTAATAAAAATTAGCATATGGAAAACAAACAGTTCTTATTTTATTGTAGCCCGTTGTGGGTTCCAGCATAAAAAAATACTATATTTATTTCTACCAAAATGCATTTTGTAACATTTAAAATTGAATATAACAACAAAAACCACATTAAAGCTGTCTGCTTCTGCTGTTGTGCCAACTGCTAATGACAGCGGGTTTTTGTAATGGTTTCCTCTGACAGTCAGCACTGTGCTTTCCACTCCAGAGCGCGCAGTAAAATGTTCCTTCATCCTCTTTCGTCAGTGTTGAGATAGTCAAAGTCACTTCCCTGTGATCCAGCGACCCAGAATATCTACGGCTCACATCGGGATCATTTTTGGCCGTTGTGGTTTTAGCCTCGTAATACATTAATCGCTGGAAAGCTCCCCCTCTACTAGCTTTGTACCAGTGCAGAACGTTGGACTGAAGCGTCGATGAATCCACTTCGCATTTGATTAGAGCAGTTTTACCCAGTGTCCTAATTACCAGAGTTTTCCTATGAATAATATTTTGTCCATTTACACAACCTAAAACCAGAAGAGAAACAATTAAAACGTGCGAACACATATCAACAAAACTATCTAAAATTAACCGTATTTAAAGCTTATATATATTTTTAACGTTTCATTAATTAAAAGAAGCCCAAGAACCGCGGTCAATCTGACATTGGGGTCAAACATTTATGCTTTCCTGAATTTATAACTAGTAAGATAATAAGATGTGTTTGGTTTTGTTTTAAATTTGAGAAACTTCATGAGATAAAGCAAAAATATGATATGCTAAATTAACTTTAAAAAATAACCAACAATAAAAAGGAAATCACTTGTTACCTAAAAAAAAATGTTAACAATTGTACTGTAGTACTAAAATCTCACCTAAAACTATTAACAACCCAAATGTTATAATTCCAGACACTGCCATGTCTGCATCTGCCGTCCAAGAGTTTGAAGAGTTATGAACTGAAAAGGGCCCTGTGGTTTCCTCTTTACACATTTCTTGTCGTCATCATTATGACAGTTTTTTTATACGTACAACCCAAACTCAACCCAAATTCAACACGTGCATTATTAAAACCTTCAGATATCAGGGCAGCTCTTCTTTAGTTCTTCTAAAGGGACTTATTTAAATAAATAAGCAGGTCAGTGTTGAGTAAATTTTAGAATAAAAAACATTTATTGGCACTTTTTTCCTTTTTCATGTATTGGTTTGGGCGATACCTTTATTGGAGAGTACAGTAGAGAGTATTGACAGGAAATTTTGGGGAGAAGAGAGGGGGTAAGGATCGGCATAGGACCTCGAGATGGGAATCACACTTGGGTCACCATGAGCATTGGAGTGTATGTGTTGACACACACTAACCTGTTATGAAGCGGACAGGAGACAGAGGTAAGTGCACGTTAAGTGGG
>CAIGQQ010034181.1:7435747-7476823 GCA_903798035.1 Danio albolineatus | reverse complement strand
GTGATCTTCGTGATTGAGGGACGTGAGAGCCTGACCAATCCGTAACATAACCACTACACCATTGGCGCTGACTGAACTGACTTAATGTTATCCCCTTGCATGGTGTATGAAATAAACATAAACATGCAGCACTTTTTGTTATGGGAATTTTATTGTAAATCATTTGCTGTTTTCTAATTTTCATCCCATAAAGACAGAATTTATTTATTCTTTATTTCTGAATTTTTTATTCTTTCTTTCTTTCTTTCTTTCTTTCTTTCTTTCTTTCTTTCTTTCTTTCTTTCTTTAATTTATAATTTAAGTGATTACTTAAACAAGCCTCTCATTAAAATGAAAACCACAAACCAATACAATAATTTTTAAAAAAATCATCATAAGCAACCCCAAACTGTTGAATTACACACATATGAGAGGGGCCTACACTCGGAATATTCATCGATGAACACAAAGTCAATTACAGTTTAGATCCAAACAGATCCATCATCTACTCATAACTGCAGTATAGCCTACAACTTAAATCTGAACTTAAACAGAAAGTTAGAATTTAACTATTAAATATTTCATAATTACAGTTAAGACTATCTTTTTTTGTACAGGATGTGAGTAGATGTTCTCAGTGTGGCTGCTTGATTCCCAGTAGGCGCAGAAGTAAACAGCAGCGTGTTTTTGCTGAGCATCACTCAGTTTTAGGTCATAAAGCTTTGTTCTGTCCACTGTGAAGTCATTTGCTTGAGGATTGCTGGTATCAAAAGTGACAGCACCACTCTCATATATACAAGCCAGTCTTGATGGGGCTTCACCATCTCTCTTTTGGTACCAGTGGATAGAATTCCATGACTGCAAACCTGTCACTTTACAGGGCAAGTATAACGTTTTGCCCTCTGCTTTGCCTAAAGCCTTTTGACCTTGTTTCAAAGTCACTCCAAGAACAGCTGCTTAGATTAAACATATTATTATTATTATTATTATTATTATTATTATTATTATTATATTATAAATGGTTCTTTTAATAAAGTCCTCAATGCTTCTTAACTTACCTGGGATCTCAGTGAGGAGAACAATACAAATGTATGCAAACATCATTCAACTACAGTAGGTGAAAAATGCAATTGGAGTTTTGCTGTTTTACTTTTGTACACTGCCTTGACATTCAAATACAGTTTGCTGATGTCATTTCCTGAGATGGAATTTACTGCATGCGTAACCTTTTAATAGATTGTACTGTTACAGTCAGTTTTTAAATGAGGGCCCTTCAGTTGAACTTCACTCGTTATTTTTGCAACATAGGCTCATTCTGAAAACAAAGCCCTATATACATTTCTGGAGATCGTGAATTATGTAGCCAGAGCTACGTATGGCTGCATTTTGTCTTTAAAATGAACGCTTTTCTTGCTTACCAGCTGACTGCTTACCAGCTTTTCCGCTGTTACCAGTTTGTCTGGTAGCTCGACATGTACGTTGGCAGGCTTGCAGAGCGGAGTTGACCATGACAGTGAGGTTTGAGTCTGGTGAAGAACAGTTCCAGAAAGTAGGATAAGACAAATGCTAAAATAAACAAGTAAATAACAGGGTGAGAATGTGGTAAAATCTGAAAACATGGCTTCTCTTTTTCTGGATTGCTTTTAAACCACTGCGGTTGGGTTTAGGGAAGGGGGTGGGTGGGTCAATCGGTGCTTTTTAAAACCCTATTGGTTGGGTTTAGGGAAGGAGGAGGGTGGGAGGTTTGGTCAGTTGGTCAGTCGGTCAGTCAGCCAGTCAGTCGACAGCGGCCTCTGGTGGATTTATGTGAGAATAGCGGGTGCGAATGGCACTCGCGAGAGAAATTTGAGATCTGAAAAAGTGTACACAGCGGCCTCTAGTGGATTCGCGTTATTTCAGCTCATTAAATGTGTTTACTCTTTAGTCTTTGTTTGTAGCAATTGTGTTTATTTTAAGAGCGTAACCACAAAATAACTGTTTGGAATATAAAAGTGTTTACGTGATCTTTGTGCTATTTAAAAAGAAAACTTTGTCTATAAACTCTTCATATTTTTTTTATACTTATTCAAAGTGATGTCAGTATTTGTGCCTAAAGGTTTTCACCTGCTTGACTAAATGACTGATGACTAGGGCCAGACGGAAACTGCGGACATTTTTTGCTATTTTTGCAGATTATTTTGTTAAAAACATGCGGATTTATGCGGAATGATTTTGGGAGTATCATAACTAAAATCTTAATATATGAAATAAAAAGTAATACATTTTTAACTTTTATTTGATGTTTACAATGCCAATCTAATTAGATCCACTTTATTTGGTAAACAAAGCAAGTCTCTCACATAAAATCTCTACTAAAACACCAAAAATAGTACTTTACAAACTGTATTGTAAATAAATCACATGAATATTTTCATATTAATCAATATTATTACTGAAATTAATTAGAAATTAATATAAATTTACACATATTTACACAAGTAAATAAACAGAATCAATGATGGGCTAAAAATCGGCAGAAATCTGTGGAATTCTGCGCGCGCAGATTCCGTGTGGCCCTACTGATGACTGATTTGATCATTGGATCAAAATGTAAAAATAAAAGCAAAGGTATGATCAATATGTGGAATCCAGCTCTTGTAGCCTTCTTAGAGGGCTGCTAACTTATCAAGTGGGAGAATTCTGCACAATGAAAACTGTTGTTCTTTATGGCCTGCTACACACCCACAATTATAGGAAATTAAATAAAAGATCGAATGTCTCCCCCTTGCTGTTGCTCCTAATCAAACCTCTTTGATGACTACTGTAGGTTTTTGTAATGATTTCCTCTTACAGTTATCACTGTGCTGTTGTCAGCATCCCAGTGCGCATAGAAATATGTTCCTTCATCGGTGGACTCCAGTTTTGAGATAGTCAGAGTCACTTGGCTACCACTCACCGATCCAGAATATTTTTGTGAGGTTGCTGTGCCTTTTTTTGCTCCAGCATCGAAAAGCACGATCCTTTGTAAACCTCCCTGTGGTGTTCCTTTATACAAGTGGAGAGCGTTGGACAGAAGAGACGACGCCACGGTCCATTTGATAATAGCAGTTCTAGTTTTGGCCTTAAACACAACTTTAGCATTTACAGTTTGTCCATTTAAACGATCTAAAATCAAACAAGAAAATAAAATACAATTACTAAATGTCTAAAACGTTAATTTAAGCATTTATGTAGTGCAATACATATGCTTCAGCTGCATTTCTGACAATTACATTAAAACAAATTCACTGAAGTTCACTAACTCAGTTACGCAAGCTTGAGGAGGATCCATAACAACAGTAAAGGTCAGTTAAAATCTGCATAGAGCAATACATCAATAAAACAGAGCGACCTGTATGTATGACTTTAAATGACAAGTACGCATACACTACAAGAAATAAATAATAAAATGTTTAGTCATTTTGAATGAAACCCTGAAGTAGGCCTTCTGACAGAATTTCTGACAGAAAATCATTGAATTAGCCATATACCAAACTGACAAATGTCTGCTAATTGTAATGTATGGCTGAAATCTCACCTATTAAGGGTAGGGTTACTAACAAAGCAAACATTATCATTCCAGACGCTGCCATGTCTGTATCTGTCTGTCAGGAGTTAGAAGAGTTTTGAAGACTGCAGCCAATCAGAAGGTAATGATGCCTCGTGGTTTCCTCTTTTTGCTTGTCGTCATCAGGTGATGAAGATTATTTAGGGAAGATAAACTAACGGGTTCAGTAACATTTAAAGTGTAGTTTATATTTTAGGGCATAGGGTATATACAGAAGGACTTTTAATTTTCAGTAACCCAGTTCAAGTGCTTCTAGTGAACTTTTAAGGTCTGTTCTCTTTAAAAGATCGATGATGTTCACTCCCTGATTAATATACCATATAAAATGGGTCTCAAACTGTGCAAGAAGCACTGATTTAAATTCTATTGTTCTGCTCTATGTCTTTAAAATATGAAAATTGATTTTACTCCAGTATTTTCAATGGAGTTTTAGAGCTTGCCTGCTGCTTCTGATGGCGCATGTGTTTAAATGGCTTGTTTTACACTTGATCAACTAAATGAATGCTTAAGTCTATTATGATGAATATATTTTAATCACATTACAACATTGAGGCTGTAAAAGGAACCATATGGAAATTAAAATACATTAACTTTTGGGTAAAAAACACTACATGTGCATTTACACACATACACTTTTTCTTGAGAAAACAGCTCTTTGCTACAGTGACAAATGAATTTCAGTCATAAATCAGTGAAGATGTTAGGCTACAGTTTAAAAGTAGGCTATTGAATTATGACATTTTGATACAGTTTGGAATACAAAATGTTATTTAAAAATATAAATGCTGAATTGGTCACAGAGATAAACAGTAGAAAGAAAAAGTTATTATGTTACAGTTATATGTAATAGTGATAAAAGTCATTAAGTTATTATGTGCCTTAGCCTAAATATAAAATTGGTCAATGTATTGTGTCCATGCTTTTGTTTTAAACTAGACTTAACGTTGGCTTAAAAATCGAATTGTATTTTCAGCTTCTGTAACTTCGGTAAAACGTCAGCTTGGAATTATAAGGTTCTATCTGTGTCTGAATGATTTTGAGATATTGAGCTTCAAAGTTTTTGCATTCTATAGCAAACAGTACGTGCGTAACATTTTGTTGTTTTTTTTAATAAAAAGTCTTAAAATGTAAACGACTTATAAAAAACATGCCATAATGTAAATAAGTTGTCAATTAATAAGAATATGTCAATAACTCAGTTTTGACAATAAAATTCAGATAGAACCTTATAATTCTAAGGTGATGAAAAGTAAATTATGCAATAAAATAGCTGAACAAAAATGAAGAGAGATCCAGCAGCACTTGTGTTGAAAAGAACTTTATTGTAAACTTCTGTAACTTTCAAATGATTTAATGCACAAACTGCACATGAAATATTGTCTGAAGTTGTCACACTTACACCTTGAAAATGTAGATATTTGCAAACTGAAAATTGCAAACCCACAATACAAAAAGATTATGAATACTTTCATAGAAAAAATTAAAGAAATACCCGTAAATCCAACATAAACCCAAAAATTATAGTGGCTCATTTTTTGTATGTCTTCACAACTGTTTAGATCAACACAAATATAAGATACATTATACACTAAATATAAGATAAATACAAGATATTGCAAAATCACAATGTAATAAATGTAATAAATACAAGGAGGATTTTTATTAAACTGAAAATTAGAAACACCATAAAAATATTATATATAAATATTATAAATAAAAATAAATATTCCCAATATAAATGACTGTGACATGTTTTATGAATAGCAGAAATAAGTGCAATTAGTTTACAGTAGATCTAGCTATCCATCTACCCTGTGCATTATTGAATCAAACAAAGAATACAGCAACAATAATTAAAGTTTTGTCTAAGTAATTAGATTTGCTAGTTCTTGTAGAGGGTGTAAATAAATGTTCTCACTGTGTCCTGTGCTTGAGTCATACTCCCAGTTGGCGCAGAAGTAAACGGCCGCATGTTTGCTCTGAGTATCACTCAGTTTTAGGTCATAAAGCTTTGTTCTGTCCACTGTGAAGTCATTTGCTTGAGAATTTTTATCATCACGAACAACAGCACCATCTATGCTGATATAGAGCAGTCTTGATGGGGCTTCACCATCTTTTACTTGGTACCAATGGACATAATTAGAAGACTCCAGACCAGTCGCTTTGCAGGGCAGATACACTGTTTTACCCGCTGCTTTAACCAAAGCCTTTGAACCTTGATCCAGTTGCACTCCCAGAGCAACAGCTTCAAACAAAAGCAAAGTACAATACATTTAAATAAATTTAATCTTTGCTATAATTGTTTTATTATTATACGCCACTTACCAGGAGTCTCTAAAAGGAGGATAACATAAATGTAGATAAACATTTTTCATCTGAGGAAAAAAGTTGGTGCAATGACATCTTTCAGGTTTTCATGCTACTTTTGTACCTCGGGATAGGTTGTGATGTCATTTCCTGAAATCAAGTTGCCTCAAAACCTTTTCAAACACTGTCTTTTATGTACATTAATTAAATGTCAAACTACTTTATATTATAGTCACCTGTACAAAAGGGTTTTTTCACATTATCCTCACATATCTATAATTGTATTTTGTACAGAAATCATAACAAACATATTTAACAACAGATTTTTTCCCAAATAATGGAATTTATTTTGTTATTTTTCTTACATTTTATAGAACCTAACGCTGAAATAAATCTTTAAAATAGCTCAATAACACCATCGGCTGTTAGTGTTTAAATTGTTACATTTATTGTATCTTAAATGTGTTGAGGTAAGAAAGGAAAAATCATGCCTGTTGCATTGCTCTTCAGGATGTGTGTTGAACTATGCATGGAGAGATACAAAGGTTTTCCCTTCTTTTATAAGCTTTTAAAGGCTTAACACTTTATCAGATGAAGAACCATACTGTATATCGCAATTATTCATTGACACTAAATATAATTTTGTTTTTTAAGTCATAAAATTTTGTAAGTCTTGTAATAACCGCCAGTAATACTCCAGGTAGAGTGCCCTATAAAGAGTTAAATGATGAGATGCAGAGAAGAGGACAATATACAGCTTTGTTCACTCAAATCTTGAATTTTACTTTCTTCTGTGTATGAAATCACATGGGCTTTTAAGCATGTTATTCACCTTTTCCATTAATACTTAATTTTTCATTTACATAAAGTTTCATTACACAAACAAACAAACACATAAAACTGTAAAACTTTGGAATTCATTCATTCATTCATTCATTTTCCTTCGGCTTAGTCCCTTTATTAATCTGGGGTCACCACAGTGGAATGAACCACTAACTTCTCCAACAGTTTACGCAGTGGATGTCCTTCCAGCTGCAACCCAGTAGGGAAACATCCATACACTCTCATACACACACACACAGAAACTACGGCCAATTTAGTTTATTCAGTTCACCTATATGCATGTCTTTGGACTGGGGGAAACCCTTAGCACCTGGAGAAAACCCACACGAACACGGAGAGAACATGCAAACTCCACACAGAAATGTCGACTGACTCAGCCGAGGCTTGAACCAGTGACCTTCTTGCTGTGAGCCGACAGTGCTACCACCGTGTTGCCCCAACTTTGGAATTAAAGAGGAAAAAAATAAAGAGGGACCCAGCAGCAAGGAAATAATATAGCTTCAACTGATTTAAAATTATGTGATTTGAAAAGCATATAAATTCATGAAAAGACAAACTGCTGCTAATTTTATTTTTTTTTTTGCTTTTGATATGGTCACTTCTTTATTGAACTGAAAATTACAATACATACAATTCAAAAGTTTATATACAGTACACCTTGCAGAACTGATAAATACAGTACATTTATATATAAAAATAATTACACATAATCCCAAAACAACAACAAATGGCACATATTTTATGTCATTTTACAACTGAGATAAACATGTATGATATTTTAAGCAAGCCCTTCATTAAACAGAAAATATGGTCCATATATATTTTGTAAGCTTCACAATTTTTTAGATGAACTTGACATATAATACATATTATTCATTTATTCATTTTCCTTCAGCTTAGTCCCTTTTTTCATCAGGGTCACTACAGCGGAATGAACCGTCAACTTATCCAGCATATATTTTACACAGCGGATGCCCTACCAGCTGCAACCCAGAACTGGGAAACACCCATACACACTCATTCTCTCACACACACACACATACTATGGCCAATTTAGTTTATTCAATTCACCTGTTCGCATGTCTTTGAACTGTGGGGGAAACCGGAGCACGCAACCACGGGGAGAACATGCAAACTCCACACAGAAATGCCGACTGACCCAGCGACCTTCTTGCGGTGAGGCGCAAATGCTAACCACTGAGCCACCATGTTGCCCTCAACTGGAATTAAACTCAAAGTTAAATTGATAAATGAAGTATTCAAATATTTCATGTAGTGAGTATTTGCTAGTTTTTGTACAGGATGTGAACAAATGTTCTCACTGTGGCTGCTTGAGTCCCAGTAGGCGCAGAAGTAAACAGCAGCATGTTTCTTCTGAGTGTCACCCAGTTTTAGGTTATAAAGCCTGGTTTTGTCCACTGTGAAGTCATTTGTTTGAGGATTGCTATCAAGGGTGACAACACCATCTCGACTGATATAAAGCAGTCTTGATGGGGCTTCACCCTCTTTTACTTGGTACCAATGAATATATTCCAAACCAGATGCTTTACAAGGCAAATACACAGTTTTTCCTACTGCTTTAACCAAAACTTTTGGGCCTTGATCCACGTCCACTCCAAGAACAGCTGCTTTGATAAAAAAAGAAAGAAAGAAATTACAACTTTTTTTGTCAGTTTTTTAAAGTTGCTTTAATATTCTAAATGGTACTTACCTGTGATCTCTAACAGAAGAACAATATAAATGTGTACAAACATGATTCATCTGGTCATTAATGTGCATGGGTGTAATGCTGTGTTTCAGGTTTTTCTGCTTTTGTTTGAACCACAGAAATAGGGTGCTGATGTCATTTCCTGAAGTGGAGTTGCCTAAGGAATGATTTGAAGAGAAAACATACAGGAGCCGTTTACATTAACTGAATTTCAAATGACCAGTAAGATATGCGTAATTGTCAGAAAGATGTCACTTTTTCTTTGAATATGATTCTGTGAATGATGTCAGTGTTTAATGTTATTTAATTATTTGATCTTTAATAGCAAGGTTAGTATTACTGTGTAGGAAAACAAAAGAGCTGATAAAAGAAAACACAATGGTCAAAACTAATATACACTAAAACAATTATCTTGCCGCCTTAATTTTTTTAGTTTAATCACATGACCTTTTCTAGTCATCTCAACTTAGATCAATTATTCATTCATTCATTCATTTTCTTTTCGGCTTAGTCCTTTTATGAATCTGGGGTCACCACAGCGGAATGAACCTCCAACTTATCCAGCATTTGCTTTACACAGCCACAGCGCCCGGAGGAAACCCACGCTAACACGCGGAGAACATGCAAAGTCCACACAGAACCAGCGACCTTCTTGCTGTGAGGCGATTGTGCTACCCACTGCGCCACCGTGAGGCCCTTATGTCAATCAAACTGACTAAATTGTTAAGTTAAACTATGCATTACTTGAAAAGAAAAAACGTAGTTGAAACCTGATTAACATAATAAAATAAGTTTATGTAACATAAAAAACATTTATACAAATATTTTATGATTTTTTGTCATGTCATTTTTTACAGTAAAGGCCAGTACGAACTATATGGACACGGCATTATCTATGCTGGCGCCTAGAGTGCAGCTTAACACAGGAAGGCCAGAAGAAAAATGGTCATGCTCAACAGAGCCTGGTTTCTCTTGAGTTTTTTTTTCTCCTTTTTTCCCTCGCCACTGTCACCACTGGCTTGCTTGGATTGGGACTTGTGGAGTTGCATCGATAGATTTGTTCTTCAGTGTTTGAACTTTCAGCAGTTAAATTGAAACCACACTGAACTGAACTAAACTGAACTTCAAGCCTGAAATCTGGACTTTACTAGAACTTCTATGTTAAGCTGCTTTGACACAATCTACAGTGTAAAAAATGCTCTGGAAATAAACATGAATTGAATTGAATATGCTGTATATGAACACATTGAGTTTCCAGATTCATTTTGAGCGGACAAATAACACATTTAAGTGTAGACCTTTTTTTACTTAAGTCATTTTATAAAAAGCTTTTTTATAATACAGGGAAAATTGCCAAAATGCTGCTTACTAGATCTGTATTATTTGTTGCACTATACTAGTACTTAATATATTAAGACAACTATACACATTACAAATGCAATTAACAATTTGATAGCAATTTATAATAAGGTGTCTGGTGTTTAGATTTACGTAGACTATAAACTAACAATGACTGATGTTTTAGCGTTTATCAGTCTTTTTAATGTTAAATAATAAAAACGCAATTGTTTAACTAGAAACAGTCCACAGATAAACTTTGACTACATCTAAAAGAGCTAAAAGCAGCTACACACATTGCTAATGCATCAGTTCACTGATAAAGGACAACTGTAGAAGACAAATGTCTCCCCCTTGTGTTACATGGATGTCATCACAAACTAAATTAAAAGCAGACTCAAATAGTATCTGGATGCAGCCTTGATGATGCAAGATGCAGACTGCATATCTCAGTGATGCAATTTCTGACTCAATGCACTCAATACAGCTAGTGACGTCACTGCGAGGAGGGTTTAAAAGCATTGGATGCAGCTCAGATTGCACTGCTCAACTGCACTATCAACAGAGTTCATAATGCTCTACTCTGACCAGTGAATATAAACCAAGTGATATTTGAATTGTGGAAGCATTACCAGCATGTAAACACTGTTTTCATTCGTGAAGATGAACCAGAAGTCGTATGAACTATTCTTTATTCACTTTACAGTTAAAGTAGCACAGATATGTACATCACAGAAATGTTCTACAGTGAGGCTAACAATACGAACACAGGAGTGATGCTGTTTTTTGTTGTTATTTTTTTTGTCTCAGAACCAAACAATGTAGACAATGATAACTCTGTCAACCAGTTACATATATTGCATATTTTTTAGATTTCCCGCCCCCGAACTTTCCCACTCGTCATTGGCTGAAAAAATATAAAGTTGAATAAATACAATTTCTCCAAAACATAAAACATCATTCACAAATTAACGTTTCCACGTCCATTCAAGAATAGGTTCTGCATTTATGTCATTGTGAATATATTACACATAATTATAGGGAGCTACATGTTGTGTTTTGCAAAGCTGTATTAGCCAGGTGCAATAATTCAGATTTCTTCTCACAACATTTCTCATGCTGTAAACGCAACACATATCCATATTCACCAAGAGGACTTTGATTAATTTGGCATAAACACTGAAATTCTCGGCCATTAACTATATGTCAATATCAAATATATGCCAAATACCACCACCATAGCCGCGCACGGCCAGCCGTGAAACTACAAAGAACACTAACAATGATGCAATGTCACATTTATATCCGAAATATCTCAAAGAAAACACCTAAGTTTATTTTTTTTCTTTCGTGTAACACTTAGAATGGTTAAATAGATCATATCACTACAAATTCTGTTAAAATTCGCTGCAGAGCAACAAAGTCAGTACAATACACTTGGTGCAGAGAGGAGAAGGTTTAGTCTTCAGGGGGGAAACGCTCACTTTAGTTCTTCTTTAAACAGACAGGGATTACATGTGGAGGTCACCAGAGTTCCAACAAAGCACACATCAATTCGTTGCTGCTCACAGGTAAACGAAAGAAAAAAGGATTTAATCTTGGTTTCGCGAGAAAAGGTTGACCATACTATCACGTCATGCTTGGTTATTTTCTTTATGCGCTGAGTAGGTATTTGTGTCTCCACTTGTTTCCATTGTAATTTCCTCTCATGTGGTCTGTGTCTAGTCTGATTGACAGCTGTCATCAGTACATCAGACTTCAAGCTGTGTGGCTCTGTCTGCAAATGTCCAGATCCACACGGCCTTCTCGCAACACATTGAGGTCATTTACTCCAGGCGCTGTGTGAAGTTTTCAGGAAACAGTCCTTTCTTAGCTGAGGCGCCGCGCTGCTGCCAGTCGATCTCTCTGATGCCAGTGAGCCAACCGGCATCCTGAGGAAAGAGTGAAATGAACATTAAAAACACATTCAGATGTCATGCTGAAAAAGGAGAATAAAACGAGGGATATCATACCTGATCTTCAGCTAGCTCTGTTGGTACTACCAAAACTATGTCTCCTTTCTTCAGCTCCAGTTCATCTGGGTTCGCCGCTTCAAAATCATGCATTGCTTCAACCTACAAGACAGCATAAAAAGAAACATAAAAGCTCTGCTTGTTTTGCTGTATTACAGTGAGTAATTTATTGGAACGATTGTGCTGACGATATTGGGAAAGTATTATACACAAAACAAGTAGGCCTGGGGACAGGAAATAGATGCAGTTCAACAGAACTAACAGGTAACAGTTAAAAAGTATTTATGTAGGTATATATTTGTATAGATAAAGAAATATAACATAAAATAAACATTTAAATTGATGTAAACAAAGTCTGTGTGGTTGTATTTGGCTTGTCTTTTGTGACCAACTGTGGATGTGTGACTTACTTGATTCTGATTAATCAACAGCGTCATCTAGCGGTCACGTGTTTCCTATAACTAGATAAACGTTGAACTAAAATGCGATTTCATAAACGCAGCTAGCGCAGGTAATGTTGCTTCAAATGTTGTTCGTCTTGTTGCTAATTCTCAATTTTGTAAAATTGAAGTAACATTCACCCTGTGTTTAAGGTAAGATAACTATTTTAGAAACTTTTTAGACTAACCTTTCAGGCATTAGTTTCTCATGAATGTTAAGCCATGTTTTTTTTAATCGTAACACTGAATTCCAGCTCCTTACGAATGTTAAATTATTTTCACAATACAGTATATTCACATATAATTTTCGAGTAGCCATGTAATGTTCTCGAAGTTGCCTATTATTACAAAATAAACGTTTATCATCTCTGCAACGTTGTTGCTAATGTTTTGTAAAATTGAGGTGACATTCACCTTATGTTTAAGGTGAGATAACTATTTTAGAAACTTTAGAAACTACTTCAACCTTTCAGACAAGGCTTTCTCATAAATGTTTGCCATGTTTTGTTTTTTATCTTTTTTAAAAAAATATTTGTAATGTAATGTAATGTATTTTAATGTAACGTTGTCTTTATGTTCACCTTGAAGAGAAATCTAGGAGGCATTCCAGAGCTGTCTTTGGTTGTCTGGCATTCTGCAATCATGCCATTGTCACCAGTCGCTATTGGAGATGTAATATCACCATCACGGTCATCATCACCCTCATTACTAGAGGCAGGCTCAATAACAACAGAAGGGATAGGCATCTTTTCCTGAGGTGAGGTAAACAAACAGCATCAAACAACTTATAACTCAAGCAACATCTTCAAGGTAAGATTTGAAAATACATTATGACCAATAACTCGAGAGCTGACACTACTTCACAATACATGTTATGCATATTACATATACAACCATAATACATACTAAAAAGAATGTAATAAACAAAACAAACAAAAAACAACTTAACAAAAGTTACATTTTAAAGGTGCCATGGTAATATGATACATTTAAAGTAAAATATTTGTCCAGCATTTATTATTTGTTAATTTAACATATCAGTTGGCTTTAGTTAATGCATTGTGAACAAAGTACAGTTGTATTTTTATTAACTAACATAAAACAATTAGTAAATGCTGTGAAATAAATTACTTGTGTTAGTTTAATGCGTTAAATTATGCTGACAAATGAGCCCTTATTTGTAAAATGGTTAAAAAAACATCAAAAAAGTCATATAAAGTTACAAAATAAAAACCCAGTAAAACAGATTTCTAGTCAAGCATTTTTACAATTATAAGTATCAGTGTGCTTTAAAGTACATTCCAGAATGATTACATAAAGAAACCAGGATCTTGCCAATGGCCTGCCAAAGTGCCAGAGTACCAAAGTGCAGAATCACAAGAGAATATCTACCTCCTCATTCCCATTGTTTGCAGCACCCTCCTTACTGGTTTCATCCCCTGGCTGGGGCTCAACATTATCAGGAGCATCTCCTGGTTTGGGCTCAATATTATCAGGAACTTCCTCTGGTTGGGTTTCAACCTTATCTGGTTCATCTGTTGGCTTGGGCTCAACATTATCTGGTTCATCTCCTGGTTTGGCTTCTAATGAACTGGCCTCTTCCTCTGGTTTGGCATCTATAGTCTAGAAGAGGTGGCCAGGAGTGAGAGCCAGTGTTTGAACACTTAACACAAGCCACTCATGTGGATGGATCGGTGCACGATACCACGGAGGGGAGCACTCAAGAGTGTCACAATGAGGGGTGCAGGGACCAGTTTCACTTCACAGGATAAAACTGTCCCTCGTGTGGAATGGCAAGTCAGTTCTCAAAAACAAACTGACTTGAGTTTCACCAACAGTCAAGTACTTTGGCTGAGGGAAATGTTTAATGAAGGATCAGGGGTCATGATTCATAGTGGTTGCCTAGTGTGTGAGGTAGAATGAGTGAACATTCCTCAGATCATAGTGACTACTATATGATCTTAATATACATGTGAACAAAGTTCAGTCTAACTTAAAAATAACTAGATTCATATTTCACAATATGAATGATTTTGTACCAAGAACGACGCTTGCTTAGCCACTTATAAAGCAAACAAAGAGAGAATGTAAAATCACCGCCCATTATGGTGAT
Organism: Danio albolineatus; assembly: GCA_903798035.1. NCBI lineage: Eukaryota > Metazoa > Chordata > Actinopteri > Cypriniformes > Danionidae > Danio > Danio albolineatus. The sequence goes on along the minus strand of CAIGQQ010034181.1, from coordinate 7,462,497 downwards.
GTAAGAATGGAGTCACCATGGAAACCAAAAACCGTGATTAGATGGGTAATAATAGTCATCAGTTAAGTCACTATTTAAGGTTCAGTAAGCAGGGGAATTGTAACATCATGTCTGTTTAATCGGCTTTAGAGTGTGCAACCTTTATGTGGTTCAAAACAAATTGAACAGAAAACACCAGGGAACAAAACATGAAATGAAAACTAAACATTAAAGGTGCGATCAGTAATTGCAGAAACAGTGGCAGTGTCAGGAAAATAAAGCTTTGTGTTTGGAAGGAGAAGAGTATTTTTTTTTTTTTGTCAGAGCTGGATGGTGTTTGTTATTGTGCTGCCAGATGATGCAACTGCTGATTGTACCCTCAATAACTTAAAATAATACATATACACAGAAAGATGAGTTAGAGGTTTTGATTAATGTCACAGTGCTTGTTAGAAGTCTCCATCCATCAACATATATGGTTAAAAAAAGCAACAACAGCAACATAAAACAAACTAGTATGGCTACCATCCTGTTCCAGTGCATCAGTTTGCTAACCACACCAAGTTTCATATGAAGCCAGATGGTCATTTGATATCAGACAGAGACTCTATAAAATATCTAAATAATCAAGTTACAGTTTATTTTGAATGGATGATTAAAAAAAGAACCCAATTAGCTAGTCAAGTCTGACAATATCAGAGACTGGATAAATAAAATAGTTAAATGCAACCGCATATGGCTTCATGAGACAAAACAAAATACATTGAATATTTTGACAGCAACATTACAATAACAGCATGAAACAAAAACGTAACATTGGAAAAAAGTGATTTGATCTATTAAGACTTAATTACCGGAGTCTCTTCAATGGGAGACTCTTTATCTTCAACAGAAGCCTATGCAAAAAGAAACGTACTGATCAGCATCATTACACACTCACGTATTTAATGACACATACAGAATGAATGAGTATCTGAATTCCCTTCCTGACAGTTACTACTCCTCCATATCAGAGCCTGGATGCTTATAAACAACATCTCAACGAACCTTTACCGAGTATGTTTAGAAGCAGAAATGTGGAATTTGATAATGTAAGGCCTTCATTAATAATGAGGCACAGTACCGATTTTATAATTATTATGCAATGATTATAGAAGTGAAATTACCAGAGCCGCCTCTGTAGGTGACTCCTTTTCTGTTTCTTGGACTGGAACAGATTCCTACATGCAAATAAAAAACATTCAAGCTATCTGCAATTCCTGTAACACGTACTGTATACTTCCAAATAACACCACCTGTTTTCCTATCATATCTTGCATCTCATACATAATTCATTTTCACACGTTGCTAAAGCCAAATGGCTGTTTCTACAGAGTTTGCTAGATACAGTACGAAAGCAAGCACATATGCGACAGTGCCGCATATGACTTGAGTTTCTCTTATGCCATTCATTAGACATAAGTTATAGTTACCGGGGCTTCTTCACTGAGTTGCTCCTTTTCTATGTCCTCAACTGGGAGCTAAAGAATGGTTGAGACTTGTTCATCAACAATAAAATGCTGAGGCTCAACCAAAGACTTTGTGAAATCTATTTATGTACTACTAACTACTCATGTAAATGCATGTATTATTTTAACATCCACTGTGTTTATGACACCCTACTTGAACCAATGTGAAATAAAAAACTAATACTGAAAATAAAACAGGAGAAGGACACAAAGTATGCCATTTTAACAAAATAAAAGACATTCAGAGTTACAAAAGAACTTAATCTAAAAAAAATCTTCTTAAACGAACCTAATAGGTAAGATGGCCACCATGCTGGCACAGTTTTGAATCATTTTAGTGGTTTAGGGCACATACCTCAGCCTGCTCAGCTGCTTCAGGCTCAGCAGACACTGGAGACTCCACAGTGCTCTTTATAAACAACAGTACACAGATACGATCAGGGGCTATAGTTCATGTCTGATCAGTTTGATGGAAATTAGTAGGCAAAAACATAACTTGATGATCGTATGACATTATGACAACGATGACAATAACATGATGGATGATGATGATGATGATGATGATGAAGATGCTAAAAATACTGCCAATGAGATGAAAAAGCATCAACAAGCCGATGTAAATAAAGATGACGATGATCGTGATGATTATGATGAGGATGATGTGATGAAAATAACAGTAATGATGAAAAACACTGATGAACATAACAAAAATGATGACAGTGGTGCTGATGATGGTGGAGTTGGTGACAATGTTTTTGATGATGGTTTGATTTTGACGCTTTGTCACTCACAGTGGGCGTTTCAGCGGGAGGGCTCGAAGCTGTTATCTCCTCTGGTTGTGTGTCTGTTGGAGGAGTGGTGACAGGACCCTCTCCACCCTCAGGTTCTGAGGCTGGAGATGCTTCACCTTCTCCTTCATCTACATCACCCTCTGGGGCCTCTGCCTCAGGCTTTATATACAATTACAAGGACACAATAAGAAGACTGCCCAATGATACCTTCACCTTTAGACTAGTGTCAAATCCAAAAGTTTAAAATCACAGCCACTTTCAGATTAGATCTATCAGTTATCTAACATTTGAAACAAGCATTGACATATGTATACAGTATATGGATATATTTGAGTACAATCACACATTGAGGCACCACAATCATTGTAGAACATCAAAAAAAAAAAGTCTTCATAAAAATGCATTTGAAAATATTTCCCAACAGAAAATTGTGCAAAACAAAATTATATGACAAAAAAGCATGTATTCATTATACCCACTGACAGCAATTAATTGTGAGGAGTTATTTCAGGGATGGTGCAAAGCGTTAACAGTTTAAAAAAATCAACTCACCATCTTATCAAAGTCAGCCATAAATGTTGGGACTGTTGCATCCTAAAAATAACAGAGAATAAAGGGATAGAAATAAGCACATTTATTCATATGAAATCATAAATGTACAACCAGCTAGGTTAGACAGGATTGTTTTGTTCAAAACTCTTTTTTTGTGAGAAATATTTTAATGAATCTTTCAGGGAACAGGAATTAGTAGGGGTCATCACAGCATTAAAAATAAAAACAACTCTAGACTTATTAAAGCAGAACCACTGTTTTTTTTTACCACATGGCTCTGCTTATTCATTGTAGCAATGGTAAAAATAAAAACTAATAAAACTTGATAACATCAGAAATAAGTTAGAAATATCCTGTATCTCTATATTTATAGAGATCTCCTAAATGGACCAACTTCTTGGGGGTTGATTATTGTTTCAAATTATGAGATCCATTGTTATTTCATCTTTTCCTTTAAGATATGTTTTTTCAATTGAACTGGGAGATACAGTGACAATGACTGGTCATAAAACCACCCATTATGATTTTACAAACACTGCATCAAGCAAATGCATTACATAATTAAAAAAAAGAATAAATACATTGAAAATCCACATATATTTCAGCATTTCTAAAAACTAAAAGCTTTGCTAAAATTCTACTATTCTAGTCTAGGACAGTCACTTTGACCAGCTTTTGTTTTTGGCTACATTGACAGCAATTTATATTTTGATTACAAACTCTCTTCTAGTCTACTGCAAGGAGCAACATTCTGACCTCACATTTACCTTAGAAAATCCATTAAAAGTCTTGTTGGAACCCTAAACCGAATTAAATAAGCAGTTAGTATGTAAACCCTCAAAGACATGTATTTTAATTGCTCAGACTACGTCGGAAGACTAAGATCTACTTGAAATTAGCAGAACTAACAAACAAAGCAAGCAAAGGACAGAGAGGATAACAGGTCTTGGGGCTGTGGACAGTGGGAAGGGTTCCTGGGTCCGAAGGGATGTGTAGCAGGAAAGTGGCACTTCATCTGCAGGCAGGAAAAGAGGGAAGTATTCTCGCTGTAGTCTACTCTATACTAAGCTAACATTGGCAGGAATCAGGTACCTCTTCCAGCTCGGTATCTATTTCTTGGTATAACTTTCCGTATCTTCGATTTGCGACTTCATCTTCAGACCGGTCAGAGTTTTCTGGCTCCTTATGAACGACCTGGTCCTTTCCAGTAGTGCTTTTAGGATTAGAGATGCCTTGTGGCCCAGGGAAGGAGGCAAAGGGGTCTTGAGATGGACCGGCATCACCCGGCCAGCCTGCTGTGAAGTTTCCTTGGCCATCAGAAGAGAAGAAGCCACTGCTATCGCTCACCTCCTGCCAGGAGCCTTTACTGGAGCTCTCAGAGTCTGCAGCTGGTGGAGGAAAGGCTGCCCACTGGGCAAACCCATTGGCTTGTTCAGGGTTGTCATCAAAGACACCAGAGTCTTTTCCATCACCAGCAGTCTCCTTTGTCTCAGTGGAGTCAAAACCTTTTGCCCACCCCTGGTCATTTTCGTTGTTAAAAGGATCCCCGCCACTTTCATTGTCAAAAGGATCAGATGCGATTTCATTGGCAAATGGGTCCTGATTGCCCTCAGTAGCAAAAGGGTCTGATGTGAATCCAGCTGCGAAGGGGTCTGTTGGCCACTGTCCATCGCCTTCTGGCTGGCTCTCAGCAAATGGATCAGAATCAAACCCAGTTTTAACATTCTCTGTTGGTAAATCTTCTGTACCGAAAAGTTCACTTCCACTTGTAGCAAAAGGATCACTCCCAGAAAAGCCACTTGCTTCTTGAACTGAGGTGGCAAATGGATCATTATCAGTGCCAAATGGATCATCCCCTGATGCAGCAAAAGGGTCATCTCCTGCACCAAATGGATCATTACTTTCAGCGCCAAAGGGGTCTGAACTCAGAGCAGATTCAAGAACATTTTGAGGTGTATCTGTTCCTGTTTCAGCTGGTTCTGCAAGCAGCTCATCTGAGCCTTTTTCAAGCTCTGAGACACATGGTGCTGCGTCAGGCTGATCCCAGTTGGCCGCGAATGCATCACCACCAAATCCAGAGTCAGCAGGGGTAATCTGCTCGGGGACACCATCAGCTCTGCCCCAGTCTGCAAAGCCCACTTGGGCCACAGAGCCTTGTTCTGGTGCCACTACAGCATTCTCATTCTCAGTAGATTCAAGCTCATCGTCTGCACTGACCCACCCACCATTTTGTCCCGGGACATCACCCCATTCTTCAGCAGTCTCATACTCTGACCCAGATCCATCTAGATCAACCTGGCTAGACAGGCCCCATCTGGAACTATCTGCCCCTGCTCCCTCCGTGGGATCCTGAATCTCCTGACCAAACTCATTGGTGAAAATGATTCCAGGCATTGCTTGTAAGCCTACTGTCTCGTCTGCCCCTCCCTCCTCTGACACGCAACCTGTCTTTTCTTCTGCCCATTCCACTTGATTTGTTGCCCAGTCTGTCTGCCCTTCCTCTACACCCTCCTGCCCCTGTCCCGGATGCTGTTGTTCGGCCTCGCCACCCCCCACAGCACAGGGATCACAGTCTGGGTTTGGCTCAGGATAATTTTCCGTATCCCAGGCTCTAACCTCATCTGTGGCTGTCTCTCCTTGAGGCTGTGGTGTTGAATCTGTAGGCCAACCATCTGCAGGTGGCCATCCCTGCCCATCCACTGCAGCTTGAGTATTTGCAGATTCATCTGTACCCGTAGTGGCAGAAGAGCCAAAGTCAGCTGCCCAGTTCGCAGTAAAGCCAGCATCTGTAGCCTGGTCAGGAAAGAAAGTTAAAACATGTTTACTATTCAAACAAGTCTTCTCAACAAGATGGGGGCCAACAGGGAGTGGGAGGGGTTCATGAGACAGAAGGGGTTAAACAGAAAGCAGATATGTCACAGAGAGACAAAAATGAAAAAAACTAATATTTTGATTTGAGAAACAGAGTGCAAGAATATGTGCAAACTGAGATGCTGTCACACGGATGAAATGTCAGACATATTTAATTTGCAACAGTTATGAATAAATTAACATTTATGAAGTAATCTGCTATTTTCCAAAGTCTTGAAAGCTGGGGGTTAATTCTACCCTGAACTTTAATTACATTTGCAATTTATTTATTCTGAAACACTTTCATCAGTCATTACTTACAGGCTGTGCAGGCTGTGCAGCATCTCCCTAGAAATGAAATCAGAGGTATTTGATGTCAGTTTCATATTTGACTGGAGTAATTCTTGGTCTGTCATGAAAATACCCTCACTTTTACATTTTATGCCAGTGCAAAATTATTGTTTCAAAAGAGTACAAATTCAGGCCACTTCTTTTGATATCAGGACAGGGAGACAGTTTTCTGTCATCATTTTACTAATAGAACCGAGATTTCTCTTCTTCACATTAGCACATACACATCAAACGCCACATGAAAAAAAGCAGACTCACCGTCCAAAGATCCCAAGGTAGTGTCTGTGTAAAAAAAACATAATTTAAACTAAATTTTTCTTACCCACTAATTAATACTCCATGTTAAATAAAAACAAAGAAATGATAGATAAGCAGTACAAATCTTCAGTTTTTAATACAATAAAGCAAGGTGTGTAGAAGGACCTGAGATACGGGTGATTGGGTCTGCCCAATAGGTGTACTGGTATCAGGCTTGAATGGATCAAAATCCAAGTCCAGAAGAGATTCTCCGGGCCTCTCGTTTGGCTACAGTAAGAACATAAAAATGAAATGAATCCAATTTTTAATCATAGTAAAATGCCTGACAAAGGCTTTGGGTTATAACTTTTTGGAAGTAGCAGAGGACTCCAGCGACTGTTCACTCACCTGTGGTGATGTAACACTGATCTCTGGAAATCCTCCATCGAACAGGTCAATTATCTGCTCTTGTTGGAGCTCCCTGGTTGGAGTAACTTTTGGAGGAGGTGGTTTTGGAGGTCCCATTTTCAGCTGATATGAAGAGACACCATATGCAGCGTTGAACTTCACAATTCAAAACCTCACCAATAGTATTCAAAACCTCACCAATATTACTGCACATCATGAATATAATGCTAATTTAAAGTATTTACATATTCGTTGCAGAAAACCCGGACAATTATAAGGACTGTGTGCTTTGGAGGTGTTTCAGGTCCTACCTGTGAAGGTGATTTGGGTCGAGGTGGGCCAGGTGACGTGGGCCTCAGTGTGTGGTTAGGACTGGCTGCTGGGCTGCTGTCTGGACTCTCATCATCAGGCGGGGAGGGAGTCCTGGCTAATCGCAGGGGCCCAGAGTCACTGTCAACAAAATAAAATTACTTTTAAATAACTCTTAACTATTATTATAATAATAACTATTAAAGAAGACTGCTGTATCTTTGAATGTGTAATTGCTTTTTTTTATTCACACATTATCATATCTCTTAGCGGAGATTTTTATATAGAACAACCTGTTTTGCCCTTGCTATATAACGTGTTAAAGAGCTGGTGTCACTATTTAAATGAATCTCTATCACAATCAATTCTGCTTATGATCTGCTTTTTTGTTTGAATTTCATAATGATGCAATTCAGGTAAATTTTACAGGCTAGAACATTAAAAGCTTTTGAATCACAAAAAGCAATAGTTAAATACAGCAACAACCAAGGATTTTTAAAAATAGCTGCCCCCTGAAGGCTTCCGGCACCACCAATCACCAACAAGATCTACAAAACACAATCATCATCTTTCTCAAGCACAGTGCTAATCAGCTATGGGGTCTTCTGCATAACAAATAAATGTTGTGCAGGCTATTTACTTACTCAAATGTGTTCTTTCAATAAGGTGGTTATTTTATATCAAACTACGAACATATAAGAGAAAGTAAATTACCAATGCCTACACGATTGTCTATATGCTATTCCACTTACCGTTTCTCTCTGTATCAGGAAGAACACAAACAGAGCCAGACCATACAAATGTTTAATTGTAAGCGTTTAAAGGCACAATTATGGTAACAGTTTATTTATTTTTTATTTATTAAGGTTGTAACAGATATTAAACAAAATGAGATTCTTCAATTTATGTCTACTACAGAGAACTATCAGTTCTACTATAATATGTACTTTCTGGGGATGGAGGTTAATGGAGGTTTCTTACCTGGGTGCTCCTTGAATCGTGAACATTTTGTCTGAGTGTTGTTCAGCGAGCTTATTCATTACTTCATACAGCTTATGACAGAGCTGGATCCGAAACATAGAGAAAAAAGAAATGTAAACCAAAAATGACTTATTTAGGTATTGCAGTGCTATTACTTATCCCTTTTCACATTTACAGATTTCTAGTAGCGGAAGTCATCATAGTTGAGTAAACTTAGAGCGCAGTGAATGGGAGAATACAACAAATAACTATTTTACAATCCTGTTTTCTGAATAATAAAAGAAAAACTACACGATAGCGTTATTAAGACTTTTAGAAAAAGGAAACAAATTGTGTGAGGCAGATAACGGCAGCCAGAGGAGAGAACAACATCAAATTTACTGTCCTGGCCATAGAAACTGCGTTAGAAACACCTCACATGAGCGGGAAATAATTTTTTGTAAATTGTTGCAAAGACGATTCAATACTTAACATGTAAATAAATATAACTACAACTGTTTTTTTTTAAACAAAATATTAAAAAGGTTCAAGGATTTAAGATTATGATGATCATTAAATGTGTTATAACAATCTTGTGAAGAGGGTCCATTGCTATTTATCTTATTTGCATGTCTTTTTATTGGCATGAACCTAAATATTATCACGTGATTGGTAATAAAAAGTATGTTTATCATAATATTTTTCAAAATTATAATTCATAATCACCATAATAAACAATTAACGCTCAAATGATTTCAAGGTGTTTTGAATGTGAAATGAAGGGAAACAAATAGTTTGCACTCCTACAAAAATAATAATCAGAAAAAAAGCATGTCACTGCAGAGATGCATTGACCTCAGTGCTGGTCATGCTTGCGCAAACAGTGCAGATCTTTGCAGTCGTTTCAGTGCCGAGCTGTACTGTATGCCCCTTCTGGCAATATAAGTCTTTAACAATGCACTGATGCCCACTGACGGCCACATGCTGTGTCTAATAATAAACACAATATACCATGTAGGGTTCACTGCTGAAACAGTACAACCTTCAGTGTGGACTCAGAATGACAGATAAACTGATATGAAATTATATGAATGGAAAGGGTATAGATCTTAAAGAAAACATGAGAATTCACTTGTCTTTCTAACAATAGAATTAATGCAATTATAAACACTGAATGCAATCTTGCACAGAAAATGAAAGAATTTTTTTTGAACATCTCCTAAAATGTATGTGCATATTTACTGTATAGAGCATGAATATCAGTAGTCCGCCTACATTCATCTAAAGGGTGAGACATTTCAACAGCTACTGCATATATTTAATTTACACATTCAGGTTGTGACCTGATTTTCAAAATATGCACTGCATTGTTACAGAGGTAAAAAACCTCATAAATACCCCTGAATGATTTATCAGTGTCTCTTCTGCGATTAAGAATACAGATACACAAAGATATCTGTCTTTCATGAGTTTTAGCCATGGCAAAACGGACAGCTTGAATAGAAAATGAGATCCAGAAAAGGCTTTTCTTTGACTGTCTGCCAGGATCAGAGAGAAAGCTCTTAAACTGACTTCATAAATACGTGAATTTTATCATAAACCATCCTTGAAAACACAGCAGCCTGTGACGGCTCTAATAAAGCCCTTATGCAGCAGGAACTGTAGTCAGGATGTCAATCCCGGGTTACTCATGCGACTAGAAAGAACTATGACTCACAAAGAGGAACATCATCTTTATGTTTCCTGAGCACCCGTTTTTTTTATTGTTTGTGACAGAAACATCTTGTTTATCAGACTCTATAGCTTTATGCAGCATCATTTTCGGCTGTTACTACATTCATTGTCAGACTGTGTGATTTGGACTTCTAAATTCCTGTTATTGCATCGACAAAAACATGTGAGACTACATCTTCCTGACCAATCATTGTGCATATTCAATGAGATGCGTTACGCCATTGACAATTTAGAACTAGCAACTAAAGAAACATCTTTATTTGTATAATTACACCTAGAGAGGCACTAATCATTTTAATTCAGCATGTTTGAATGCTGAGAAGAGGTTTAGTTCTTTTGGTCAACATCACAGGTGTGATTAAATGTATGCTAGTCTTTTTGTTAAGATGCCATTTATCATCCAGCATGACACACTACTGTATATGAGATAAAATGATTAATTCTTGCATCCCAATGTAATTTATAAATCACCATGGGACCCCACATCAAAAGGATTGTGGTAAATCAGGCTTATATTTAGCAGTTTGACCTAACCATTAGAAATGAAACCAACTCACAAAAGAGATTTCCCTGTGGAATCGAGCTTCCAGGCTGGAGACGTTCTTGAAGGTGCTCACATAAAACCCCACCCGACTGCAAAGAGGAAAGGAGAGGAATAATGATTAGGCTCCAGCACCCAACAAGTGCGCAATGTGTTGAACAAGCATCTGGAGAATGTTAAAAACAGATGGACAATGACGATGTTATGACTTCATGTGCAGATATATGTATATTTTTTCTTTAAAAGAGACCTTAAATGACTGATAGAGAATTTTAGCAAATTAAATGAGTAATTCCTGGGTTAACATCCTTATTTGCATATTTGTAATGCCAGTGCCATTGATTGGCCAATTGCACTATGTGACCTGTTCACATATATAACATAAATTATTATTATACTATATTATTATTATCCCTGTCTTAATGGACTTGTCATATTTTAAAGGTTGGAACAAAAAAAAGCCTGTTCTTAATGCCAATTGACATATTTTCAGTGGAGCAGTGGGTGAAACGTGGCGCTAACCGTGCTTATAAAATTGAAAGTGTGAAACGTTCCTAAGCCAGGGGCTAAAAGCAGGGTTTAAAGAGATAAAAACCCAAGGTTTGTGTGAAAATCCCTAGAATGTTTCATATGAAATCTATGATCAAAAAAACATAGGAAAGCACATGTAAAGGCAAATGTGATGCACTAACACAAACTTGTCTGAACCTTAAATAGATGGTTCACCTAAAATGAAAATTCTGTCATCATTTACCCACTTTTCATTTGGTCAAATGCTATTTTGGTTTCTTCTGTTGAACACAAGAAGATATTGAGTGAGCAAATGATAACAGAATTTTGAGGTGAACAATCCCTTTTGACATTAGCACCTCAGCAATATTTTAAAGGGGTAGTTCACTCATAAACTGAAAATTCTGTAATCATCTGCTCAATTTTCGCTTGTCAGAAACCTTTCTGGGCTTCTTTCTTCTGTGAAACACAAAACAAGCTATTGTAAAGAGAACTGGAAACCGTGTAGTCAGTGGTTACCGGTTTCTGTCTTTCTACAAAATACTTAGCTTTAGTACAAAAATACTATTTTAGCACTTTTGAAAAGTTTTGAAACCACTTCAGGGTGAGTAAATTGTAATTTTGGGCTGAACTATCCCTTTAAACACATTTTAATCCTTAATAAACCACCACATCAGAATTCCTACATGTAAGTCACCACTCAAAGCTAAAATACTCCAGTCCACACTTAAAAAGTGCCCTAAAATTCTAAATAATACATAGTGACAGGTTTTTTTGACGTCTGCGACAGTTATAAATGTATCTCAGCCCCGATTCTCTCTGGCCTGTACTGAAATGAGCGTGGCTGCAGGGCTGGTGCAGAGAGGAAGCTGCCGATTGGATGCATTATATAACCAGACTGTTGCTCCAGTGAGCAGACAGACCCTCTCAGCTCAAAACATACTGCTTAACAGAGCATATTCACCACAACCTAAACTCACATTACTACATACAGACACATTACATGGATTACAATCACAATCAATCAACACTCAAAATATCAATAAAGTTGGCTAAAGGCGTAGTTTACCCAAAATTAATACTTATTATAATAAAGTATTATATTTTTATGGAACATTAACATAGCATTTAATTCACTTACATTTATGTATTTAAAATCACTTGTGTACATTTTATCTGTTGCACGTCTTTATGGTTCTTTTACCATTGCAACAACAAAAAATTGTGCTCTAAATAAACTGATGACTAATTCTAGACACTTACATTCTGATCTCTTTGAAAAAAGGATTATTCCTGTTGTGTAAACCAGCTATTTATGGTGGGTTATCGCATTTATCGCACCAGTCCTGCTGTTATCATCAACACAAATGTTGTCTATATCCAACACATTACATCAAAAATGCAAAAAAGACACATTCCCTTCAGCCCACACAGTTAACCACCATAGAGATCCTCTAAAATCCACATTAGCTAAAGTCAGACAATCTATTGCTATACTGCATAAAAAGCAAGCATTTTTGCAATAAGACAAATAACGTTCAATCGACATGATTGCAAATTTGCCCTATTTTTTTTCTTCTTACTTAGCTTTTAACTTAAAACATGTAGAAATCAACATCTTACCTCGTCTACTACACGTAACAGCAGAAACGACATGGCATGAGTGTTCACAGCTACCATGCTGTGCAACTAATGGATAAATCTGGAACACTGGATGTACATGTACATGCCAGAAAGGCTTTCGGTCAGATGAGATCAATATTATTGGCCTGAGCCTTGTATTGTCAGGCCACCAGGCTTTAAATATAACTGACACCTCTCTGCAAGTACAATAGTTATGCTGGGCATGATACATCAGAGATTTAGTTATATAAGAGATTGATGTCTTATAATTGTGCTAAACTTGCTTATAATGTTGTATATGAAGGGGTCAAAACGTGACCTACAAAGAAATGTACAACCAGAACAATCAGAATGCGACAACTTAAGCTCTCTATGGGTATGTTTACCTGACAATGATGTACAAAAAAAACACACAAAAAAGTTTGCCTTTAAAAAAAACAACAAATGCATATAGATGACTACAGTTATCCTAAATAGAAAATACAATTTCTTACTAACCGTAAATTCTAATTGTTTTTAAGATGATGTTGAACAGTTTACAAATTAGTGAAATAAATGATCAAACTAACAAATCGTCACCTTGGAATTATAAGGTATCTGCGTTCTGAATGATTTTGAGATATTGAGCTTCAAAGTTTTTGTATTCCATCGCAAACAGTACGTGTGTAACATTTGTTTTTTGAATAAAAAGTCTTAAAATGTAAACCACCTATTAAAAAATTCCCATAATGTAAAGAAATTGTCAATTAATAAGAATATGTCAATAACTCAGTTTTGACAAAAATGTCAGATAGAACCTTGTAATTCTAAGGTGACGAAACAGTACCAGTAACGCACAAGTACTTTGTGGACAACATGAATTAATTAGTTTTTACTAATTTAAGTGGATTGAACATAAAACAATTAAGTTGTCTCTAAAAAACTCAATAATTGTTTTGTTTCAGCTCATTTTAAGTAAGTAGTTTGGACAAACAGCAAACAAAATTTTTTGAGTGTTTAACACGTCATGCAATTTGACCGTTAATTGATGTTTGACATAATCTCAACAAAAATATGAAGACAGGGCGGGTAGTCCCTCCCCTTTTTAAAAAAAATAGCCATTAGCGTTTAGTTCAGCTCTGCCAGTGAGTGGTTGATCACACACGCATCAAATGTGAAGCGTCTTGAAGGGGGCGGGGCATGCCCGATACTAAAGAACATTTGATTGGTCACGATTTGATAAGAAACTGAAGTATGAGGTGACTTGAATAAAACCGTTGATTCCATTTGGCGGAAATGACAAACTACAAGCTTTACATGTTTATATCAGTTCTTCTAAACGCACATTTTGTCACTGTTTTGGTGCACACTAGTTTATAGATACAGTATCCTAAAAACTAACGATACTGATACTAACATTTAAAACATCTTATTTTGATTTCATGGGACCTTTAATGTCACTATTCCATTATCCCACTCTTCCAAATGTAGAAGTTGACCAAATGTAGAAGTGGCCAAAAAGAGTGACCAAACTTATCGAGCCACCCTTGAGAAGCGCCCATGTGTTTAACCTCAATTGCAATAGCCAGTCTTAAAATGTCTCACCTATCCCAAAGTGTGGGCAGCTCATCCTGCAGGCCAACATTGAGATCATCAAAAACCCTCTGGGCCTTTTTCAAGTCCTCTTCAGCCTGCATACACACAGATATGGCACATAGGTTCAATCAAATAAAGCAGTTACAAAAGTAGTACATAACTACAAATAGTGTTCAGGACAAGCAAAAAGACTCGATTACTTTAGCAATCCTCTTCTCATTCCTCATGGTTGATGTCTGAAGAGTCTCAAGATGGTGCCTCGCACTGTCATAGTCAATTAACTTCCTGCTTCTCTTCGCCACGCGAATCTGGAGGGGGGAAAACACTTGTGGTTACTATGGGTACGCTTCAGCTTAATGGACTTATTCACAGCACTGGCACATGCTTCAGCCTAAATGCTTTGGCTCATGAAAATATGAATACATTATTTAAAATGAATTCATGAGTAGAATGACACCTTGAGATCTGGGAACTGAGTCAGATATGATTCCAGTGTGTTGATGGTGGAGTCCACCAGTTTCTGATGGAAGTCCTCCCACAGAGCATCACAGTTCTGCAAACGAGACGGGACAGCCATCAGCCGGATTAATACACCTCATCGCGAGGGCTTTAACACACAATCTACTTCACAAGGCTTTAAGGAAAGACACTGCAGGCAAAACACTGTTCTTTCATGCACCTGTCAGTCTCCGAATTTTTTTTTTTTTTCAGTGTAAAGAAAATATCCAAAATACACCTTTAAAGGGATCGTTTACCCCAAAATGAACATTGACTCACTATTTGCTCACCTTAAAGTGGTTCCAAACCTTTATGAGTTTCTTTATGTTATTGAACACAGGAGAAGATATTTTGAAGAAAGCTGAAAACATGTCATCATTGACTTGCATAGTAGGGAAAATAAATACAGGTTAAAGGTTTGCAGCTTTCTTCAAAATATCTTCTTTAGTTTTCAACAGAAGACAGAAACGGTTTGAAACAAGTAAAGGGTGAGTAACAATTGATCTAGTGTTTACTTAGTTGTACTTTATCAATATGTGTCTGTTTCAAATACAATATATATTTGTAAAGCCCTCAAAATATTTTTTTTCTCCTGCACTGAACAAAAAATCTCCAGTTCAGCCGTACTTGCATAGTTTAGTTGACACTTTCCAGTTTTACAGATTATACCTGATATGTATTCTGAAGGGTTCCACAGAGATTGTTTTATACATTTTATTCCACAAAAAAGGTGAAAATGTTTTTTTATAACAAAAGAAATACTTAAAAATTGCACAAATGCAATCGAGAAGAACCTGACTTAAAATAATGTTCACATTTCTGTATAAAAATGTCAATATTTAATGAAATAATAGCTCACTTGCATAGTTAAATATAACATTTTGGAACAGTCGTGATGCATAAAATGTTTGTGATTGTTCAATCAACTGGGGAAGTATAAAAATAACTATAACTTAATATTTTAAACCCTATTGACCTACAGTGTCTTGCCTTAAATGTTATTCTGTGGCTCCTGCAATTTAAACAGATGAGTTTAGGTGTTGGATTTATGATTCAGCAGTAGGGAAATTAAAATCTAATTATGCTCTTACTCATTCACAGAGGATGCGAATCAGACACAGGAAGCTGAATTCATCGCTCTGCCCCCTCGGTGAGGTGCGAGTAAACAAAAACGAGCGTCCTTGGGTAAATTAAATTGAAACCCTCTGAGGACAGTGTTGAGTCACAGCCTCACTCTCATAATACAAATGACATATGCCATTATCCACTATTAATAACTCACTCCCTCAAACCACATCATCTGTGTGTACAGATGGGAGGTTTGATTTTTATTTAATTTTTTCGTGTTTATTGAAATCATCGATTTGACAGATGAACTTACGATGTCAATATGTAACATTCTCTGCTGTTAAAAGGTGTTATACAGCTTTATATATTCACACATGTAGATTTTCCAACACATTTTAAACATTTTTTAAATAGTTGAAATATATAATATCTAATAAATAGTTAATAATGAATATTTTACTAGTTATTTTACAAGATAGTATTCAGCTTTAAGTGCTATTTAATGGCTTAACTAGGTTAATTGTACACTATATATACACAATTTCACTACATACATTCATTCATTTTCTTTTCGGCTCAGTTCCTTTATTAATCTGGGGTTGCCACAGCAGAACGAACTGCTAACTTATCCCACATATGTGTTTACACAGCGGATGCCCTTGCAGCTCCAACCCATCACTGGGAAATATCCATACACACTCATTCACACACATAATGTACACTATGAACAATTTTAGCTCATGCAATTCACAGTGATGCCCTATATCAGTGGTTCTCAAGCTTTTTTCTCCAAGTACCACCATAATAACCGGTACTGAAGTACAGTAGCATAGTAGGCCTAATGAAGCAGCTACAGCACTGTACAGTTCAAAAACAAGGCAGATTATTCTTCAAATTAAGAATATTTATTATTGTTAGCCACTAAAATAAAAGGTTTAGCTATTAAATCTATTTACTGATCACATCGGTGTGCGCGTCAAAGAATTAAAAGTGGTATTTTTTTTTAGATTATTAGATTCCTCCACGTACCACCAGAAGGAAGCTTGTGTACCACTGGTGGTACGTGTATCCCAGTTTGAGAACCACTGCCCTATACTATATACACACTTTTTACTTTGACAGATGTACCTTATGCTAAGCAAGGCTGCATTAAATTAAATGTATTGAAAATTAAAAAGAGCAATATCAAAAAATATTAAAAATATTTAAACGTGTTGCATATAATATAACACATTTAGAATAAAATTAAATAGTGTATTGTTTTATTATTAATATTGATATCATTATTATATATGTATATATAAAAACATTCTGTGTTTTCTATTTAATAGCAAAACAGGTCACAACATCCATCTCTTTTCTCTAAATAACAGTTATAGACATTTCTACGGTAATGCCAGCTATTAAATTTGCTGTACGGGAATTTAAACAGCCTGAAGATTAATATGACCAGCAGACATGACCCCTTCTGACTCTATCGTTTAAATCGCCTGTGAAATGCACGTGCATCAGCAGCAGAATAGACCTTAATGGCTCAGTGACTTGACCCCATTTTCCCTAAAAGGTGCAGCGCTTTTAGATTTGGCTCTGATACTGGGGACAAATCCTTCCCTGTTGTGATGGATTGTAAAAACTTCTGCAAGTTCTTAAACTCCAGAACTGATCAGAGCTGGGTTTCCCAATAACAACGTATCTTAGCTCTTAAGAGCGCTCTCTATGTTACAGTATGTCGCTCTAATCGCTCTAAGTTATGTCGCAATTCCATGTGTGTTTCCCAAAATGCATGTAACATGAACATGTGAGATCTACCTGCTACTTAAGAGTCTCTGTCCATTTGCAAAGTGCTGAAATGTAACCTAATACAGGAGACGTATCCTGAAAGTTTAACACTATTATAATCTGATGCACAGATTTGGCATTGACAAAATGGCTGAAGAAAATAAAAGCTTTCCCAAAATATGGCCAATAAGTGGATGTTATTAGTCCAGCATATCAGCAAGTCATTGACAGATATTTTTGAGCTCATCCCAATTTTTTGCTGTCTTTGAAACATATTTTATTCATTACTTATCATACTCATTTTTGGTCGCATCATTTAATTAAGATATGTATTTCTCTTATTGTTCAGCTATTTCTTATGATTTCATAAACTCATTAAAAAGACTAATAAAGTGAACAAAGTGTAAAAAAATAATAAATTATAATCACTCTACACTTGAAAAAAAGTTTAAAGTTTTAGTAGTTTTAATGATTAGTCTAGAGCACTCATAGATATAAATTTATTTTCAAGTGCTTGTTAATATACAATGCTTTTAGGAAATCGGACTTAACAATATCAGTTGTGTGATAATTTTTTAAGATCTACTTAGGCTTACGATGCTTTTGGAAACAGAGCCCGGATTAGGCATGGGCGATAACCGTTTTCACGGTATACCGCGGTTTGGAAAAGTCAAGGTTTTCATACCGCCAAAATTTTCTGCTATACCGTTCCTAAGGTATGTGTTAGTTTTTTATTTACATTTTTTTTTTGTTTTTTAGGTGTAAATAGTAAAGACATCTGTGTTTTTGAAACAAAAGAAGACCTCAGAGGTTAATGATTCACTTGGATTATTTAGCCTGACATGTTTACAGCTCCAAAATATTTTAAATGTTTCTCAAAATAAAATATATTGTGTTCAAAGGGGAAAAAAGACATTTAAAAAGAATATATTGTAGAGCAGTAATCACAATACTGCCATACTGTGAAACCGTGATACTTTTATCCAAAGTGATCATACCGTCAGAATCTTTTACCGGCCCATGCCTAGCCTGGATCATTCTTTAGAAGGAAGATGATTTCTAATCTTCAAATGAACACAATGCCAAAGGTCATTTGCTTCATTTTCACTCACTTCTCCGACAGATCTTAAGCATATACACCTGTGAATAGAAATCAGCACCTATCCTTGATCTTTTAGAAGCTCTTTTGAAGTGGTGTTACATATGCAGTTACTCAGCATTTTTCAACGGTCATTTATATGATGGCCCTCATCTTCTTGACTCAACTAAAATCTTACTAAAGTAGGCAAATTTACTTCTTATAGTATTGACAGTTTTCTGTCTCCGCTGCTGTATAAATGCATGTTATTAATACATGGACGATTGCTATGGAGAAAACACTGTAATTCTGGCTACCTTTCCAATGGTCATGACGTCATCCTTGCCGTGCCAGTCAGGCTCATACACTTCATGTAAGGACTCTGTGAGGTTCATAGAGGCTTGCTGCATCCCTGCAATTATAACAGAAAGACAAAGCAGTTCAGTGTGGACTAGAGCAGGCTCGTGTATGTACTAGTATGTGTGTATTTTGCAATGGTTTACCTTTAACAGCGGCTATGTAAGCCTTCATCTCCCTCTGTAGCCTAGAGCCCTCAAACTGTGGATCAAAACAAAACGGAGAGGTTTTACTGTTGGTTCAACGCATCAGGTGATAAACCATGATAACATTACATTGGCTTTAATATAGTGAGGGTTTAGTTCAGATGAGTCTATCAGTTTCTCAAGAAAAATAGCAGTGTTTTTTATAAAAGCACACTGCTGTTCAAAGTTTTTTGAAGGTACTTTATTATGCTGTGCGAGGCTGCATATGTCAAACTTCTGTCACTTCTTTCTAGTGTATTCTTCTGGGTTTACTGAAGCTCTTTCATCTCTTCTTTGTGTGATCATGCAGTTTTGAGTTCACCCTGGCTGTGCTCTCTTTTCCCACTGGCAATTTGTAAAGTATTACTGGCAAAATGTACAGGCACAATGTAAATTAACAATTACAACAGAGCTGTAGTTTTATGGTACAATTGTAATTGTTAACTTACAGAGTACTTGTAAATTTTACAGTGTTACTGGCACCCAAAATTGCCATAATACTGTTAGGTTTACAGCAATTTATTACTGTAAAATTTACTAGCGCACTGTAAATTTGACAGTATTACTGGTGTAACAGAGGCCCACTAGTAAAGTGCTGCACAGGTAAACCTTATTCCTCTGACCTTTAAAGGTGCTCTAGCGACACAGAGACCATGGTCTTTAGCCTCCTTGTTAGAGCAACCAGGTGTTTAGATCCTACCATTTCAGTCTCTTTCAGTTTCGCTCCATTTATGCTCCATATTAGATTTTTTATTGTGAGTGCACAGGGCTTCTTCATTTCCTCACTGTGCGCTTATGATGCCGTTGTGTTGTGCTCTATGTAACATCAGCCATGTGATTTTATGTAATATAAATCTGTAAAATAATCTGTAATATCTTATTTGCTGTGTGTTCTTGTGTTGTGTCTTGGGTGAGCACATGGCTTTGTTTTGTTTGTTTGTCTCTGGTTTAGTGTATAACTCTGCCCCACTTATTTCCTCAATATTGGTTAATCTTCCACATCTTGTCTCCTTTTTTACCCTATTTTAAAGGAATAGTTCACCTAAAAATAAAAAATTACCCCATAATGTTCTGCCCTTCAAGCCATCCTCTGTGTCTATGACTTTTTTTCTGTCAGACAGGCACATTCAGTGTTTTAAATTTTTAGTTAAATTAGTTTTTAAGTTTTATCCCGGGTCTTCTATCATTTATAATGGTGTTGGATGGTGCCTTAAATTTTAAGGCTTTCAAAAGCACATAAGTCCATGGTAAAACTAACAAATACATGCACATGATCTATAAAGTGGATCGATGTGTTTTTGTAACAAAAATATTTCACTTTTTAAATTATAAACTCCAACTACTGACTTTTGGTGGTGGACGAATGCACGTTATGCACAACTGAGGTATATAAAATATGGTGCATGACGTAAGAGGCCTCCGGGAGTAGACGCATCTCAAAGGAACCATTGCCAGTTTGTTTATGACAGAAGATGACGATGAACAAGAAAACTTGATGGCTTGGCATTACTGTATGACATTATACAGTATATTACTTATACAATGCGTACATGTGTCTACCTGTCCTATGTCAAGCGTCATGCATTGTATAAGTCACTCACGCATATTGTCCATTTGGCGGCAACTGGAAATCAGTGATTTGAGTTTATAATTTGGTAACACTTTACTTCGATGGTCCATTTGAGTATTAGTAGACTGTCTACTTAATATCTGTTGATACTGACATTCAACAGATATTTAACTGACTATAAGAAACTTTGCAAGTACTTGTCAACTTACCCCTAACCCCAACCTAACAGTCTACTTATAATCTAATGAGAATTAGTTGCAATGTAACTTAAATTCAACAAACGGACCATCAAAATAAAGTGAAATATTTTTCTTACAAAAACACATTGATTCGCTTTATAAGACATACGTTATTTCTCTGGCAATATCATTCATTCATTTTCTTTTCGCCTTAGTCCCTTTATTAATCCGGGGTCTCCACAGTGGAATGGACCGCCAACTTATCCAGCATTTGTTATACGCAGCGGATGCCCTTCCAGCTGCAACTCATCTTCGGGAAATCTTTGGCAATATATTGAGTTATATTTACAATAGATTTATGTACTTTTGGAACCTTCAAAACAAATGCCACTTTTCAACAACATTTTACAACATGGAATGTTAAAAATACACTGACTGTGCTGGTCTGACAGAAAAAAAGTCATATAGGATGACTGAGGGTGAGTAAATTATGGGATAGTTTACATTTTTGGGTGAATTATTTCTTTAACACCGTCCTAAATTGAGACCTGAGCAGGACAGAAAATAAGCAGAAGTTAAAACACCCCACATATTGATTTATATGTTTTTAATTTTAAAAATAAATTATTTAAAAATATTAAATATTAAGCAGCAAAAAATTCTTCAAACTGCGCACCCTACAATAATTCTAGCACCCAAGCAGTGGAAAATAATTGCTGTCCGTGGTGCTGAAATCACAGCGTCGCATTGAAAAATGCAGCCATTCATATACAAAAGATGTGCTCACAATGAGCTCTTCACTCAATGCAGCAGATGGAAGTCATTTCATTCTCCACACTCCACACAAGGCTCAGCAGTCCTGAAACTGCAAACGACTGCAAGGAGACTTGAAATGAAAAGCCTAAATGGCAACCTCAATCAGATTTGATCATCTTTCTTTGTCTAATCCAGCTGAATAACTCACCACTTGAAGCAGAAATCTGAAATATGTTAGCATTATGCATAACAACAAGTAAAGGTTTTAAGTAAAGATGTTAGTGTCATTTGTACGTAATAGCACCTTGTGGCCACTAGCATGTCATTTTGTGTAGTATATTAAAGGTGGAAAATTGTGAAAATCTGAGTTTTTTTGTGATTAAGTACTAAAATCATGTCCTTCGTGAAAAAATAAAACCCAGTAACTTGAGTTGTTTTGGTAAGCCATCTTCTTCAATGGGCGTTCTGTTTTCAGGACCCTTGTGATGTAAGAGGAAGATCGTATTAAATAATACCACCCATTGATCATTAATTGATGTTTACACGTTGAGTTCTTCACATGCAAGGGTCAGTCCAAGTCTGTTCCTAAATGATGAGTCAACACCAACACTTCATGCTCTATCTTCATACCCAGAACAACTTTGTCACTTTTTCTTTTCAAATTTCCATTCTGGATGTGATTGTTAACATGCCGTCACCTTAATGTGCCAAAAGCAACCGTTGTCAAGAGCTATATCCTTAAATTTATCCCAAAAAGCCTCATTGTCAGCTTAATTAAGAAATACACATTTGTCATGCACTGTATAGTCTGACTTTTCAGATCTTCTGTGATCATAAGACAAATGTGCTATAAAGTTTATTTGCAAAGGCCAACACATTGGAATATAGCAGTAACACAGAAATACACAGACTGACATAAACGTATTCACTAATCTATTAAGAAATGTCCAGTGTAGTTGGACATTGGTGCAAATGGTGCATATTATAAGTAGATATACTACCTCTCCATCATTGTCTGACCCCGTTTGAACATTTTAAGATGCTTTTGGTTCTTTTGTCTGTCTGAGACTTTATTGTTTCTGTTGCAATTACATGTATAGACCCTTCCTTCTTTTAAGAAGCAGTACCTAGTTTGCTTTTAAAGGTCCCATGAAATTAAACTAAAGTATTTTAGATGTTAGTATCAGTATTGTTAGTTTTTAGGATATCTATAAGCTAGTGTTCTCCAAAACAGTGACAAAATTCGCGTTTAGAAGATATAAAACTGATATAAACATCTAAAGCTTGTAGTTCCGCCTAAATAGATCAACGTTTTCATTCACATCACCTCAAACTTTTATGATTTAATCTTGACCAATCAAATGCTCTCTAGTATCTGAGAGCTTCACATTTGCTTTTCATCTGATGCGCTTGATCTCAACTGGCAGAGCTGTGATAAAACAAAGCGCTATTGGCTGTTTTTTAAAAAGGGGAGGGGCTACACTGTCCCACCCTCTCTTCATGTTTCGGTTAAGATTTTGTCAAACATCTAATAAAAATGCACATTTCAAAGCACTTCATGGGACCTTTAAAGACACAGCATGTTTTTGCTCAAATTGGGGCTGATTATGTATTTTAAATAATAAATGATGAGTAGGTTTTGTCAAGCTCAAATTTAACAGACAAAATCTGGACATGCCAAAGATTTAATTTACATTTAATTTTGATTTAAGGAATAATATATGGTTGTTTAACATCACACAGTCTGGAACAGGCTTTGCATTCAACCGTTATCTGACTGACAGCTTTTCACACTCCCTTATGCTGAAAATTGATGTCTCTGGTATCTCAGTGCAGTTAATGGCTCCATGTCTCTGCTTCAGCGAGTGTTTCATGAGCCAGATTGGCAGCATATGGTGTGTGGGTTCAGTTTTGGCTGTGACTGGTATCCTCCAGTTGTAGTGATTGACTCTGACTCAGCAAATTTAATATATCGAACCAATTCATTCTGCATGGCTCTATTTAAAGCATCCACCACTCTTTGACTACAGGAAGTGCAGAGCAGAAAGTCACCGATGTGGTGTGTGTGTGTGTGTGTGTGTGTGTGTGTGTGCATGAAGGGTTAAATGAGAAGAGAAGTTTGGAGGTGAGCAGAGGAGAGGAGAGTGTTTCTGGAAGCACAGGCACACTGGAGCATAAAGCAGTCTAATCAGGATTAGTGAGGACAGGTGGAGAGGGTGGGATTAGACTGCTGCTTTTTCCTTAGCAAACACACACTAATGTCTGAACTACACACTTCTCACTCTATCTGGCCTCACAGACATTTAATTTCAACTCGCAATTTAATAGCATAGCTTATTAATCATTAAACGAATCATATTTCAGACTAAATTATTTTGGTGTTAAATACTGAGCTGGAGGAGAAATTGTGGTTTGCCGTAATTAGGCCAATATGATTTATACAGCTGTGTGTATGAACTATGGTATTTTTGCAATTATGGGGATATACAGTAGTTATATCATTTTTAAAATAGTTTAATTGTTTTATGTTGATTATTATATAATAGTTTGTTATTATGAATACCACGATGAATGCCCACTATGTTGTTTTGTTTTGTCATGCTACTCACAATTTTTTGTTCATGTTAACATGTTTATACAAAATGGAAAAAGTGTTAACAGAGGTCACTGTCTGACCATTCTCATATCAAACTCTTTATCAATATTTTCAAATGAATGTATTAAGATTGACATATTAAGCAGTTTTTGTTAGAATATACTAGGTAAATGGAATTATAGTAACTTCAGTTTCATTTATTAACAGTAGCTTGCTATAGTCAAAATAAATAAACAATAATAAATTATATTTAATCATTTTAGTTTACTTTTTTATTAGTATTAGTTATCACATATGTATGTGTCTGTAATGTTTTTTTTAATGGATAGTGTATATATAAAACTTTTATTTATTGCATTCATACAGTATATATTGAGATGTTGAATAACTAAAGTGTCCAGCATTAGTCCACTGTTTTTCTTTTTAATTATTATTAAAGAGAGAATAGGGAAAGATTCCTTAAGAAAGAGAGAATTATATTTGTGGCAGTGCCTTTGTAGTATTTTGCTACTCTGAGTGTGTTAATGATGGCAGTAATGAGAATCATTTAGACTGTAAAGACTTTTCAGACAAAAGATGAAGTGTGGTTAATAGTCTTAATCCTATTAGCAACTCAAATAAGCTAAAGACAGTAAAGGGACATATTTCCACCAATATTGACTATTCTTATGTAAAAGTGATGTTTAACCACAGAATGAGAGAAAACAATAGAGATTTTGACTGTTATAGTAAGAGGTGGATCTCTGCTGCTGCTGGTGGGAAAATCAATGCAGCACACCAACCAGCCAAAGAGCCAATAAACCAGCCCAAAACAGCATCGCCCAATAGATCAGACTCATCTTACCTCCTGTCTTTTGAAGTTCTGTACACACTGCTCGAACTGTTCATCTTTCGTCTCATCCGCCTTTCCCAACTTCTGCAGAACCTGAAAACAGAGATGAAAAAACATTACGTTTTGTGCAAATCTAAAATTTAGCAAATAGGTCCATACTTCTGTAAATTGTCTGTATTCTGTGAATGAGAAATTATTTAAAATCTTGTCATTAAATAAATCCATAAAGTCAAAATGAGTCAATGAGCATTAGAGGGCAGCCATGTTGCCAGATCTTGTTATTACAAGCATTGCATTATTTGACTTTGTTTTAGTGATACTGTATTCTATTTACAAAAGATGCAAAGATTTAACTCTTTTTGGTTACATTTACAGGACTTTTTTCTTCATATGGTTGTTTTTTGTAGCAATATCTGACAACACTGCATCGCCGGCACTTCAATTGAGAGGTAGCTATCAAAAAAGGAGCATGCAGATCATTTATTGGCAAGGAGACCATATTCAGTAAAACAAATGCAGCAATCATCATTATGTTATCTATATGATTTTGTCAAAGGCTATCATAACAGCGAAATAATAACCCTTCAACAGATCTGTAAAACAACATAATGAAAACAGTGGCCAGGATGAAGGCTATTCTATTTCCATGAAGAATCAGAAACAGAAAGAGCTTTATTGCCAGGTATGTTCACACATACGAGGAATTTGTAGACAGGACAAAAAACAGATAATAAATATATTCAAAAAATAGAAGTAAGTGTTAAATGCAAATATACAGATGGACAAGTGTATGTACAGGTGTATTACTATATACAACGTTATATGTGCAGCTGTTATGTGCAAATTGGCATGTAAGGTGTGTTTCTTAAATAAGTACAGTATGTGTGTGTAAAAAGTGTATTTGTTATGTGCAAATTGGCATGTAAAGTGTGTTGTTAAATAAGTGTATGTGTGTGTAAGAGTGTATTATAAGTAGTGATGTTGGTTCCACGATTATTATCATCAAGTGTTCATGAGATGGATTGCCTGAGGGAAGAAACTGTTTCTGTGTCGGGCTGTTCTGGTGCGCAGTGCTCTGTAGCGTTGACCAGAAGGTAAAAGTTCAAAGAGGCAGTGTGCTGGGTGTGAGAGGTCCAGAGTGATTTTGGCAGGCCTTCTGCTCGCTCTGGATAAGTACAGTTCTTGGAGAGTAGGGAGGGTTGTACTAATGATCCGCTCAGCAGTCCGAACTATTTGACGTAGTCTGCGAAGGTCAGATTTGGTAGCTGAGCTAAACCAGATAGTTATTGAAGTGCAGATGACTGATTCAATGATGGAGGTGTAGAACGGTTTCAGAAGCTCTTTTGGGAGATTGAACTTCCTCAGCTGACGAAGAAAGTACAGCCTTTGTTGAGCTTTTTTGACAATGGAGTCAATGTGAGTGTCCCACTTCAGGTCCTGAGAGATGGTGGTGCCCAGGAACCTGAATGACTCCACTGCAGCCACAATGCTGTCCATGATGCTCCAGTGGGGGGAGAGCAGGGGGGTTTCTCCTGAAGTCCACTATCATCTCCACTGTTTTGAGCGTGTTAAGCTCAAGGTTGTTGTGACTACACCAGAGAGCCAGCTCCTTAACCTCCTGTCTGTAAGCAGACCCGTCACTGTCCTGAATGAGGCCGATAAGGGTGGTGTCGTCTGCAAACTTTAGGAGCTTGACAGAGAGGTCCTTTGAGCTTCTCGGCAGGAGAAGTTTTGGGATGATGGTGTTAAAAGCTGAGCTGAAGTCAACAAACAAGATCCTCACATAGGTGGGACAGTTTGCCCAAAATAAAAATCTACTGTACTTAATATTTACTCTCCCTCGAGTGGTTTTAAACTTTTATACGTTTTTTTTTCTCTTGAACACAAAAGAAGATGTTTTGAAAAAAGCTGAAAACCAATCACC
>CAIGQQ010034181.1:7388673-7415747 GCA_903798035.1 Danio albolineatus | reverse complement strand
CGCAGCAGGTGACGTTTGGGAGAGGAGTGGCCTTCGGGCACGTGTTGTTAAGGAAGGATGATGATTTAAGAACAGTTAACCGAGTGTCCATCTACAGCAGAATAGCGGACTCCATGCGCACGGCTTTATACTCGCGCCGCACTTAATCGCCGCGGCCGATTATATGTATTTATTTTCCTCTCCACCGATGGGTGAACAATGGAGAAGCCGTCAGCAGAAATTTCTGGCGACCCTCCTATTTTCCCATGCACCAGATCATTGTTTATGATGCTGTTGTTGTGTAGGAGGGCAGGGACGGACCTGATCTCGGCGGATTTCTGCTAGAAAACACTCCGAACTCGACGGGCTCTGACCGGCCTCGCATCCTTCCAGATCCCGAGCAGCTGATGTTGGCGGTGCTGCCGCTCTCCTCCCGGCGAACATGATGAAATTTCCGGCACTCACGCACTACTGGCCTCTCATCCGATTCCTGGTGCCTCTGGCCATTACCAACATTGCAATCGACCTCGGCGAACAGGCAAGTGTCAAAAGAATTGTGCGTGAAATTAATTTAGCGCTGCGTGATGTAAGATGTGTATCCTTGAGCTGGACACTGCAGCAGTGGCATCCGTCCGAGCTCTGCTTTTATATGTGGGATCATGTTTATAGGTTAGGGCCATTCTGTACTGTTGTTTCCTAAGGAATCAGGGGACCTTGGTAAACAGGGCATCATCACCACAAACAACATTATGTTTATGTGTGTGTGTGTGTGTGTGTGTGTGTATGTGTGTGTGTGTGTGTGTGTGTGTTCGTGTGTTCGTCAACAGCTGGCCTTACAGCGCATCCAGTAACATGGGAACAATGTAAAAGCAATCTGACAGAGATGAATGTGCACTTTTGGATGGGCTGATTTTTGTTGTCACCTCTGTGTGAACTGGCCTTGTTTTTGTCAACCATTAACGAATGTTGTTCTGCTTACAGTAGAGTATTTTTCACAGGTACATGTCTGAAATGAGTTACTGGCTTCAAAAAAGCCTTGCATGATTAAATGTTTTATTTATGAAATCCACATCTAATTTTGATTATTTAAATTTTTTTTCTGAGGCTCAATTGATAATTTCTGCAGAACTGAAGAAGTTCTTATCATCATTTTAATGTCACATGCACTTATAAATTAATAATATATATATATTAGTTTGCTGGCATGTTAAAAGGACAATTCACGAAAAAATGAACATTTAATCCTTTTTTATTAACTCTCAAGTGGTTCCAAAACTCTATGAGTTACTTTATTGTTAAACAATAGAAGATAATTTGAAGAAAGCAAAGTAAGAAAAACTAATAGGCCTACTTTGGAAGTCAAAGGTTACAGGTCACAGCTTTCTTCAGTACATTTTCCTTTATGTTGAACTAAAGACAGAAAGTCAAGCAGGTTTGGAAGAAGTGAAGTGTACGATGAATTTAAATTCTTGGGTGAACTGCCCCTGAGGTCCGATATCTGTGTGAAAGCGCAACAATTAGAGACAACGTATTGGTTTAGTTCCTATTTTACAGATATTCATACTTTTCAGTTTAATATGATATTCTTTCTTTGACATTTGGGCTACAAATAAAAACCTAAAGCATCATTTACTAGTACCTAACAATAATACTAGTATAATTAAATGTTATCACCATTTCAGAAGCAAAAATAAAACGGTTTAAAATTTGCTTATAATATTGTTCATTAGCAACATAGCACATCAATATGAACTATATTTTTGCATTATGAAATCATACTCTCCCCCCAACCCCTCCCCCCATAAATATTACGCCTTTTAATTTTCGTTAGATCCAAATTCATTTTTCATAAGCACTAATGGCAGAAAGAAGAAATGTGAGCAAGAGCCCTTAGAGCCCACATGCTTACATCAACAGACAATCATTATCTCTCTGCACACTGATCTGAGGCGTTGGAGAAGAAGCAGCTGACAAAGAGTCAGAGTCAGAAGAATGAAGCAGATAAGCAGATAAACCAAACATATAAACAGTTTTCTTCCCAAACAGCAGATTTTACAGGATGGCGGCTCAAGAGTCAAGGACAGGACAGCAAATTTTATTCAACATTACAAGAGCACCTTTTAAAAACCATCTAAGCATTTTCCTGACAGGTTTGACATCTGACACGTTTCTAAATCACCTTCTTCAACACAGGTTTATTGTTATAATGTGGTCAGCCAGCACTGAGATCACATTGCCTATTGACTTGTATTACATGTAATAAGGTTCTAGTGTTTCTGCTTAGAAATGATATTTTGTAGCGTTTGGACATTGCACTGTGATATTTAGTAGCACACGGTACAACGTTACACTGTGAAGTTGCATTTTCACACGTTGTGGTTTTAAAAGATGGAAATGCAGTAAAGTAGTGAATTCTAGGTCAGTGGTCCTCTGCAACACAAAATTATCCAGTGTGGCAAAATCAGGTCTTCTGGGCTGGATGTTTTTCTAGAGCGTGTGCAACGAAAGGCAATGAAACATGACGCAATTAAAACCTCTTGTTGCTAGGGCTGGGCTAAAATTTGATTTCACGCTATGAGAATGTAACAATATCTTTCACGATATACACTGCAAAAAATCGGATCCATACGATCCCTTCATGTTGTCCCAATGTAAATCAATTAAGTTAACCTTTTTTTTTTTTACAGTTTTGAGTTGATTGAACATAAAACAATTAAGTTGTCCCCCCATAAAAATCAATAATTGTTTTGTTTCCGCTCATTTTAAATAGTTTGAGTAAGCAGCAAAATAAATAAATAAATAAACAAACAAACAAATAAACAAACAAATAAATAAATAAAAAAAAAATGTATTGTTTTTTTAATAAAGGTAGTTATTCTATAAAATGTACAAAGGGGCTTTTAAGAAAAGAAAAGGACTAGGTCTTACTTGATTATTTTTTATTTTATTTTTTAACCTTAAAACTATAGTAAATAAAGTATGACTTTAAATTGAAAAACTAATTCGGACAGACCTTATTATTATAAACATTTCTCAGGTAACAACTTCTCGCAGATATCAAATATATGCCAAGAAACAGGAAAGTAAAACTTAAGTGTGAAAATATAAACATGTAAACATTTTAAGGAAAAATCAAGCTGTTTTTTCTCCTTCAAAAATACACAAGATAAACAATTAATGTTCTTGTATAAATACATAAATAAATCGATAGTAAGTAGGGCTGCACAATATATTGTATCTGCATTGACATTGCAATGTGCGCATTCACAATAGTCACATCGCAAAGATATGCAATGTCCAGTCTGAGTTATAGTAGACCAGGAGCAACAGAATTGTATTTTTTTTGTGTGATATTTTGTTTTATTTAACATTTACAAGATATAAAAAAGTACAATACCCATAAAAAAGAAGAAAAAAATATATATATATAGTACAGAATAATTAACATTAGCCCCATTTATCTAGTTTTAGAGAAATGGAGGCAATGTAAAACTTTAATTTGAATTAATTTATTTCTCTAATTTATCGAAACCTTTTTTTATTCTCGACAGGGCTTCTTGCCAGATCTCATCAGCCACTTCTTCATTCAAATCCATGGCGCAAGCTGTCTTAATGTTCTTAGTGCATATTGGAGCCTCAAAAGCACGAACAAAGCTTGATATCAGATGTATTAGGGTTCAAGGATAGAAGATTTTGAATAATATGACTTTCTGGTTTATTTATAAAGCAACAGGATTGTATTTAATCACTGTATTTATATGATTAATGCAAAAAAAAATCTAAGAATTTTGTCTGGTTTCTTGGACATAATTTCTACATTTCAAATCAAAAACAAGATTATTTCACTTACCCAACAGGCAGATAATTTCCTTAAAACAGGCAAAAAACCTCTTAAATTTCTTCTGACGAGGAAAACTAAACAATATTTTTACTTGGTCTAAGAATTGTTTTGATATTCGGACTAGAAACAAGACAAAACAAAGTAAGAAAATATATATATATATATTCAATTTCTCTACTTTCAACTTCTATACACTGTTAGACTTCCTATATAACCCTCAAACAGTGCTATTCAAACTATCTTGTGAAACTGTTCATATCAGAGTATTTATCACAGAAAATCTCAAAGTTTTTCAATATAAATACTTCTTGTTGAAAACTCTCATGGAGCATCTTTATCAGGCCACACCCACTTATTTAAAATTTGCGCTATACACTGAATAAAACATTATTTTACATTACGGTACACATTTCATTCCGCGGTAACGGGTTTATATACCGTCAAACCACCCAGCCCTACTTGTTGAGATCATTGCTGAAGCTTTTATCGTGTTAAATATAAGTTAACATCACATTATTGACATAAGCTGCAATAAAGTGTTACTTCAGCAGTTACAATAACAAAAAGAACTCTTCGTTATAAATGTTCCGAATATAAAACGCAATGTTTATGAAGTATTATAGGTAACTCTTCTTTACAATAAAATCTCATTGAAATCAGTATAATGCATTAGCTAACATCAGAGCATTAGTCTGTTGATACAAGGGTTGTGTTGTATTTCTTAAGAATAAAAGCCTCTTTGTGTGGAGGAATTCCACGAGGAGTGATAGTTTGTCCTGTCACTCTTTCAATTCATCTGTTTACATAATAAAATTGATAGTGTGGCTAAATCTATCAATCACCCAACTAGCCTGTAACGCATTGGGATCTTTTTCTTAATACACAGATACTTCACTGAATGTGCACTCAAAAGAATAACTCATTGGATGAACTCAATTTAATTGAGGGCAGGATTTCCATCCAATAGATTTGTTAAGCACCAATAAAAAAAATAAAAAAAAAACAATTAAATGCAGTTGGTCCAACATGATTTTATCAATTAAAAGTTTAAATACATCTGTATATCTATTTAACTTGAACTCAAAGGTGTGATAATATATGTCTATTATGTGTCGTACATTTCAAAGTCTCTTAGTTTTATTTGATGTTATCCTAAATAAAATAAAAGAGCCCATTTAAGGCATATTTCATGCGTTACATATACAGTTGATCAAGACTGATCTCAGAACTAATTTGAGGACACTAATTGCTCTCTGAGTAAAGCAACAATCAACACTTTTGCTAATTAAGCTGCCAACACCCAAAAGCATGGGGTCTTCTCCAACGTGGTAATCTCAAAACTCAAAGCATTACATGTAAATCTTCTTAATCTTCAAACTAAAGTGAGGATAAATCTCTAACAAGTCTTTCTATTAACTTTAAACACCTAAGATGACTTTTATTGTCAACATTTCCCTCTCTTAATTCAATCCCAAGCAAAGCACGCTGGGATCTACCAATCCCCTAACCAGGTAGTTGGACCAACACAATTCCTTCATGTTGTCCCAACACAAAGCATTTAAGTTAACTTAATGGTGTACATATTTAAGTGGACTGAACATAAAACAAATAAATTGGCCAAAGAAATTACAAAAATTGTGTAGTTTCAGCTCATTTTAATCATTTTAAGTAGTTTGAGCAAGCTGCAGTGATCATTATTTTGAGTGTGTACACATAGACATCACCTACTGTATATACTATGTAACTGCAGGTTAACTATGTTTATATATAATAACTTAAAACTGTTAGTAGTTAATTACTTGTTAATTAGATAATGTTATTACTGACTTATAAAGTTAGGGTGACTAATAACCTTAACTATGCTGATTTTGTTTGTAATGTATTAATGTTCACCTTTTGTGAAGCTGTTTGGAACAATAAATATTGTGAAAAGCGTACTAATAAACTTGAATTGAATTGTGTTTACAGGCTTTAAACAGGGGAATCGCCGCAGTTAAAGAGGATGCAGTGGAAATGCTGGCCAGCTATGGTCTGGCCTACTCCCTCATGAAGTTCTTCACAGGCCCGATGAGTGATTTCAAGAACGTCGGGCTGGTGTTTGTCAACAGCAAGCGGGACAGAACCAAAGCGGTGCTCTGTATGGTCGTTGCAGGAACCGTGGCTATCATTTTCCACACTCTCATTGGTCAGTCCTGCCGGTTTATCATTTTCCCCCTCCGCGTCTGGTCTTCCATGACTAGTTTGTACTAAATGTTCAGGGAACACCGTTTTGTTTTGCGCTTCTTTAGACAAATGAGTCAGGATGAGTATGCCAAGTGAACAGTGTTATGACTGGAGAAGGAGCTTTTCTTAACTCAAGCAGTCTTAAAGGAATAGTTCAGCCAGAGCTTTCCTGCTTATTTACTCACTGCTAGAATGACAGAGATGAACTTTCTTTTATTTAGCTGAAGAGCAATTAAAAATTTGGGAGGAAAACATTCCGGAATATTTCTCTAATTCTCGTGAATGGAGCTCAAGCCTACACAGCAAATTGTGAGGTGTTGCATATCTGGTGTAAGCCCCTGTAGTGTTATAGTGTTCAAATCCAAGTGTACATTTACTGTTTTTAACACTGATGATGTGGGTTAAATTGTGACTTTAAGGCCCCGTTTACACTAGTGTGTTTTAGTTTTAAAACAGTGTTTTAGCATGAAAACGATCCGCGTCCACACTAGCGTTTCACCCAGCATTTCTGAACACATCTCTGTCCACACTACTTCACCAGAAACGTATATCACGTGACCATTCACACACTCTGGGCATGCGCATTCAAGTATAAACAGGAAGCATGTGTCTCGCTCGGCATTTGGTTATTGTTAGTCAATAAACACTGGTTGAAAGATGAACGCGATGGCAAAGAAAGCAAGAGAGGTCTTTTTGAGGACAGACGATGAGGTCTAGTTGTTACTTAAAGTAACAAATGAATATAAAACATCCATGGCTACCGAAAATACAGTGTTTACAGTGAAGGCTGGTCTGCTGTCTTCCGGTGGCGTTATAGCCATGTGCGCTTGACGAATAAGGGAAGGATACGCAATCACCCAAAAGTCCCAATCAAGTAGCCAATCTCAGCAGCCACCCCTCCGTTTTCAGGTGTGTTCGTTTTCCCCCATCCACACTGAGACGGAGCAGCAGCGTTTTAGAATGAAAACGGCCTCTCCAGCGTTTCCAAAACGCTCCATTTTTGGGGCTAGAAAACTCCAGCGTAGTGTGGACGGATGGAGAAACCGCAGCAAAACGTATGCATTTTAAACCGAAAACGCATTGGTGTAAACGGGGCCTAACAGTGTGCATTTCTGGTGTTGCCTTTCCATTTTCTGTGTTAATTGCACATACGTTGAGTCAATACCGTCACAACACGGTAGTATAAAAATAATATACTCTGCTTAAGTGTATATATTCAACCCTTTTTAAAGTGTAACTTATACTCTGGGCTGGTGGGACTCGTATATACACTAGAAGAGAGTGTAATTTAACACCTGTGGAGTTATATGTACACTGGACAGTTTACCCTGCAGGTGTTAAAAATGTTTAATGTGGTTAAACTGAGTAAACTGTTCATTGTGTTTTATTTTAGAAACTACATAATTTATAATTATATAAATATTGTAGTTTTGAGCGTTTAGTTGCTAAAACTGACAATCCGCTTGTAAAGTGTGATGTTACTCAAAGCAGCTTCCAGGTCCAAGCGCTCTATCTAACTGTATAGGGAGACTCGACAAATGGTCAAAATAAACGTTTACAAAGTGATGCAATCCTTTGGAAAATCACGATCGCAATTTATATATACATGCCTAATATCCGATGGGGGTGCCACAGTGGCGTAGTGAGTAGCACGTTCGCCTCACAGCAAGAAGGTCGCTGGTTCGAGCCCCGGCTGGGTCAGTTGGCATTTCTGTGTGGAGTTTGCATGTTCTCCCCGTGGTTGCGTGGGTTTGCTTCGGTTTCCCCCACAAGTCCAAAGACATGTGGTACAGGTGAATTGGGTAAGCTAAATTGTCCGTTGTGTATCAGTGTGAATGTGTGTGTATGAATGTTTCCCAGAGATGGTTTGCGGCTGGAAGGGCATCCGCTGCGTAAAACAAATGCTGGATAAGTTGGCGGTTGATTCCGCTGTGGCGACCCCGGATTAATAAAGAAAATGAATGAATGAATTAATATCCGATGGCCAGAAAGTGATCCGTTTTTTTATAAATGGTTAAAATATTGCTGTCTGTGATGCAGCAAGTCTAAAGACTGATGTGGACACCGTGATTTAATATAAAGTTCACTTTACTGTGTGATAGGACTAAAGTTGCTATAAACAAATATTTTCTCTATTCAAATGAGTAGCAGCTTGAACCCGTAAATAGTATTCGATACGTCACCGATACAAGGGCCCACACGGAATCTGCAGCTTTCCGCAGATTTTTAGGCCATAATTGAGTCTACGGACTTACTTGTGGACGTGTATAAATTCATATTTTTTCCGTTTTTTAATTTAATTTCACTAATGTGATATAACAACAGTAATATTAAAATGTTGATATGATTTATTTACAATACAGTTTGTAAAGTAATAGTTTCTGTCTTTTAGTAGATATTACATGAAAGACTTGCTTAGTTTACCAAATAAGTGAAGTTAACTGGATTCGCATTGTAAACATTAAATAAAAGATAAAAATGTATAATTTTTTTTTATTTCATATTTTATGTTTTTAGTTATGATACTCCCAAAATCATTCCGCATAAATCTGCAGATTTTTTACAAAATTTTCCACAGAAACAGCAAAAAATGCCCGCAGATTCTCTCTGGCCTACCGATACGTCACGACTTAACAAGCAGATAGGTCAATCAAAATTGTACTAGTTTCAGACAAACATTTTTGATTCAGAGTTAATAAGGGAAGAAATATGTACAGTTGAAGTTTGTAGCCCCCTGTATGCAGTTTTCCCCAATTTCTGTTTATCAGAAAGATTTCTTTCAACACATTTTCAAACATAATAGTTTTATTAACCAATTTATAATAACTTTGCCATGATAACAGTACATAATATCTTTCAAGATACTAGTATTCAGCTTAAAATGCACTTTAAAGGCTTAGGGTAGTTTAAAGTTAGGGTAATCGGGCAAGTTATTTTATAACAGTGGTTTGTTCATTAGACAATCGAATAAATATTGCATAAGAGGGCTAATAATAATAAAAATTGCATTAAAATATTTTTTTTAAATAAAATTGCTTTTATTCTAATCAAAATAAAACAAATCAGACCTTCTCCAGAAGAAGAAATATTATAGGAAATACTGTAAAAATTCCTTGCTCATCTGGGAAATATTTTTAAAAAGAAAAAAATATCACAGGAGAGCTAATGATTGTGACTTCAACTGTATATATATAAGGAGATTTTACACCAAACGTGTATAATGATTTGTTAAAAAGATTTTAATTAAAACATGTTTCTATATATGGCAAATCAAGAGGACTGATAAAAATTAATCCATAGCTGTACGAACGTGAAAATCATGGCCAAAGTGAATTCAGTAAATGATCAGAAAATGTACACTTTTGGGTGAACAATGAAGGCAGATGATTATTCTCTGGGAAACTCATTGCACAAAAGAACTTTATACTTCAGGCACATCCTCTGCTGCTGTGTTGACAGAAGGGCTTTTTTACAGGTTACTACATGCCTGTTTTGTGTACGCTCTTTGAATGGCGAGCCCTCTCTCAAACAAACCTTACCCAAACTCACAAGGTTTCATTGCCATCTATTTTCAGATCTTTGTTCACTCTGTGTTATTATACTGTCATTAAACAAATTGTTCAAAATACTGCACTCCTACTCAGCAGGAAATAAGTTCTGCCGCCCATATTTACAAAATTACAAATGCTTAAAGTATGTGGGATGTGGTTAAAAACAGTCCAGTCATCTTAAAACCATCTATTTATACTAATAAAAATGTGTCAGTAGAATAAAGGATATTTTCCTGGAATACACATTTCTCCAAGCTACATACATTTGCATTTATACAAATATCCATTCACATGCAAAGCAAGAAATCAGAACCATTTCAGCTCTCTTCTTTGGCCATATGGCAGTTTCTGCTGTGAGTGCAGGGAGAAGGAATGTTTCCACAGTAACCCGAGGGATATAAGATCCAAACCACCAGCCTTTTATAGGTGGGGATGAATTTTTAACCACTAAGCAATCACCTGCCCACCACAGTTAATGATGTGCTCTTTAAATGAAGAACTTGCAGTCTGTTAGGATAACATGTTCCCTCTCTGTCATCTTGTGTGCGGTCACAGACGGTTTTATGCTCATTTGTGCTGTCAGTGAGTAGGTAGAGCTGTCTAATCCATCTGTGGATCACGTCACTGCTCGCATTCCTGAGAAAACTTCTTGTCTTTGCATGTTATGCTTGCCAATTTTAGCAGCAACATTATATTATATTATATTATATTATACAATATTATATTATATTATATTATATTATATTATATTATATTATATTATATTATATTATATTATATTATATTATATTCAAATAGTGTTATTAATTATATGCAAAAAAGTTATGGGCCCTATCATACACCTGGCGCAATAAGGTGCAAGATGTGTATGGTCCGATTTTTTGCTATTTTCAGACCAGCACAACCCTAATTTTCAGGTTTTGCTCCACGTTGTTTAAATAGCAAATCCATTTGCACCACTTTGTGGACTCAAGGGTGTTTTGGTCTAAAAAGGAGGTATGTTAAGGCGCGTTGTTGTCGGGTCGCTATTTTATTGAACTGAAATAGACCTCGCCATTGACCAACTGAAAGCTTGTCTAAAAGTACCTATGCAGGTCCAAAATGCTTACACATTGCTTAATGCACTCATGATGTACAGCTATACGCAGATATCTTTACATATGAAAAAAATTAAAGGATTAAAATGTTACAAAAATTATTATTTTTAATATAAAAACCACTGCCTCCTTGACTTCTTCATGTCGTGGGACTTTTTTCAGTTCATTCATGACAATTAGCATTTGTATATTATTATTATTACTTTTATTATTATTATTATTATTATTATTATTATTATTAATAATATTAGCAGTATTATTTTTATATGCATATTTATATTTGTTTTAATAAAAACAAGTTTAGATTTTTCCTGTCAGGTTTTGGAGACGTATGCATCACCATATGGGGTATAAGAGACGTGTGTTTGCATATAACTCAGTTTTTTGTCCACATTTCATTATCATTGTTCATTTATTGGTCTACTTGGAATTAGAACTGAATTTAGAAATAGTTTTGAAACAAATCTTTGCTCTTAACAAACTAAATTAAATATGTAGGCTAATGGATGTCTTCAGTGAAGTGCGTACAACACCAGTCTTTATCTATGAAAGTAAAGGAGTAAAGTAAAGAGACAGTAAAGAGGCCGAATGGAGTAGGCTTGTTCTTGATTCTCGGACTGCAGATATTCTGTTTAAATGTTTTCTCACTAGTGAAGCATTCAACTTACAAAGCCCGTCATGTAAATAGCAAATGCGTCATGGCGCGATGCAACTCACTCTTAAAGGGAATGGGAGATGAGACTCTGATTGGTTTAATGCACATTATGCTCCAAACACACCCTGTTAGACCCTGTTAGACCATGCGCCGTAGCACAAACCGTATTTTTCCATCTTTAAAAGTGTATTTAAACATGTCCTTAATACTTTTGCAGCATGCTTTTTAGACTTTGCGCCTAGATCATTAAAAAAGAGCCCCATACCTTTAGTAATTCGATGAAGTCAATTATTCGTATGGCTAAAAAGTATGGTTAAAAAAGGGACTTGCCTCAACGTATTGGCGATTTTATTATCAAATTAATTTACCTATTATTACGTTCCTAAACCATTGAATGGAGCAGCAAAAAAACAAACATACCAAGATATTACATATCTTTATCGAAATATATCGAGTTTTTAAAACTAGCTAGATTTTTTTGATGACTTTTTATTGAAACTTGTCAACTATTTTATGAGCCGATCCATCATGTTGAATGTTTGCATTACTACGTTATATGAAAGAATGTATATTAAATCACTGATGGTCATACATGTTATTTTTGTTCTCCCTTTGTCTTTTTTAGCCTACACAAATCTGGGTTATTACATCATAAACAAACTGCATCATGTGGATGAGTCTGTGGGAAGTAAGACCCGGAAGGCGTTCCTGTATCTGGCTGCTTTTCCTTTGCTTGATGCCATGGTGAGTGTGTCGTGACGTTTCAGCCCTGGAGAGATTCACTCGTAATGTCATAATGTTGGATCTGGCTCGTCTGCCTGGCACAGATGGGCAGAGAGTATGTGTGTGTAAGTGTGTGTGTGTGGTAAAGGCAGGCATCAGAGCCTGTTCAAATCTGGAAAACCATCAAGCCGCTTTGGATGAAAAACAGCTCACGCGGAACACCCTGTGCCTCTCAATGAAGGTTAAACTGGCAGAGGTGTTTTGTTTAAAGTATTAAATCTCTAGAGAGCGTACCCATTTACCAGGAGTTCTGTGAATCCAGTATCGTGAAATTCTAAGTATTTTTTGTGAACAAATAGAAATTTGATAGCTAAATATTAAGTTAAAATTCAGATATTTTTTATTGTCAGTAATGTCAAATGCATAATTAAGATGGAATACAGAACCATTCAAACATTTAAGCTCAGTAAAATGTTTAAAGAAATTGTTATTCAGCAGGGATGCATTAATTGTTTGAAAGTAAAAATACTTTTAATCAAGGGTGTAAATATCATTTAACACAAGGGGGGGACAATAAACATAAAATTTCCCTTGAGTGATTTTTTTTTGAGGGGGACACAAATAATACAGTCAAATTGTACTTATAAAGATATGTCCCTCAGTCAAAAATATCTATCTAATCTATCATTATTATTGCAGCATGGAGACTGCGTCATTATGGTTATTTTCAAAGTTTTCTCAGGTTTAATGACAGCAGATTTTTCTTCAGATTATTTATGTTGTGTACGGTCAACAGACTCTTGAAGCAGAGAAAATGCAGGAACAGATGTTTTCTAAACTCATAATAACTCACTTGTTTACACTTGTTAAATCGACAGATCCTACTGTAAATAGGTGAGACTGTGAGGTTCATCTGCTGAACAGCCACAACTCTAAAAACATTAAAGAAATTCCTTATCCAAATAAAATTTCTGTCATTATCCCTTCACACCCCTTACCTGACACTGTACATCTGAATGACCCTGCTCTGCTGTTCCTCAATATTTTCCTTCTCCTTTGCCTGTGATTGATTGACATTAGTATTTTATTATTAGTATAATTAGTATTAGTATTTTATCATTGTGACATCAGTATGTTGCACTTTGCAACAAGCTAACGCTAACGTTAACTAGATAGGTAATATTTCAATCGCTAATATAGCAGACATGGAAAATACATCTGTAATCAGCATTTTTACCGCAAATAATTGATGAATGAGTCTGTATCAACAACATTAAAGATAGTCGTTTTATTTAAAGTGAATAAAGTACCCTCCTTACTGGCAATCATCTAGAACCAAGCCGCAGCCACACACCTGACTTGTGTGTGTGCGCAAAGTCAGAGAGATGAACCCGGGAAAGCGGACCAAACCACTGTCAGGAAGAGGAGGGGGAACTCAACAGTTTCTAAACGCATTTTAAATGCGAAATGCTTTTTTTTCTACAAATACAATTATTTTAGGTATAGATATATATATTTTTCACAATACAGTGCATTTTTTTTAAAACTTTTTTTTTTCGGAGGGGGGGGGGACAACCCTCGGAAGGAAGGGGACATGTCCCCCCTGTCCCCCCCGGGATTTACGCCCCTGCTTTTAATGTTACAGAAGATTTCTATTTGATATAAATGCTAAGAGTAGGCATGGGCCGGTATAAGATTCTGAGGGTATGATAATCTTGGATAAAAATATCACGACATTGTTATTACTGCTCTAAAATATATTCTTTTTAAATGTCTGGGTAAAAAAAAACACAATTTTGAACACAAAATATTCTATTTTAAAAAATAGAAAAAATTCGGAATAGTAAACATGTCAGGCTAAATAATTCAAATGAATCATTGACTTCTGCTGTCTTCGATAGTTTCAAAAACACAAATTTCTTTACAACTCACAGCAGCATCTTTGAATATCTTTTCTGCTGGAGTTGCTGTTGTCCTTAAAAAACATAAAGAAAAACCTTAAACATACCAAAGGAATGGTATAGCGCGAAATTTTGACGGTTTTTCCAAACCGCGGTATACAATTACAACGGTTATCGTCCCATGCCTAGCTAAGAGTAATGATTAGAAATGTTCATTGTGCAACAGATTAGCATATTACAACAATATATTTACAATTTTTGGGACAAACCTTTATATTGGCATGAAAAGCCTTGACTGGATGTTTGAAATGTTTTGTAAGTTTAAACATCGGGTGAAATGGAAAGAAAGAATGAAAAAAAAAATGAAGATTTGGTATATTTTAGCATGTTTTAACATAGCCTCATTTAATGTATCTAACATACTTGAGCTCTTGGCTAGCATGTTTGTATGTTTTTAGCATGTCCACGTTAGCCATAAACCACCGTAGTGTTTTGCTAGGTTTAGCATGGTTGACAGCAAATCATTGTGAATTAGCATGTTGCTAATGAATTAACATGTAGATAGTACAGTATGTTTCTGCTATGTCGTAACAGAAGCCCAATGTGTTGCTATTGTGGCTTATCGTGTTGCTAATATGTCTTCAACATTTTCAACATGCTGCTGTTTTTTCTAGCATGTTGTTAGCTTAACAATTCTAGTGTGAATTAGCATGTTGTTAGAATTTTTATCACATGGCTAAGATATTGTTGCTAGCATATTTAACACACAGTTAGTGTGTTATTTATTTAAAAACTACGTTTCATGACAAATGGCGTTGTTTTGTAAAGTTCTAGTGAATTTTGATCCTCACATTGAGGAGCGGTGCGGACAAAGTGAACAGTTGTGTATAACATAAAACCATATGACTCGTGAATGTGTAACTTAATGCAATATACTGCTGTGTACCGCATGTAAGTACACTAACATGGCACTTTAAAAGTAAAATACACCCTAAATATATGTAATACGAAACAGGGTTGTATAATATGCTACATTCCATCTCTGTGTTTGTTATTGAATCTTAGTGCTAGATTACTGTTTCATATTGTTCAGATATATTGACAGCTGATGTTATCTCTCCTGACTGTGGTTTCAGGCATGGACTCATGCTGGAATTCTTTTGAAGCACAAGCACAGTCTCCTTGTGGGATGTGCCTCTATTTCTGATGTCGTTGCACAGGTAAGGGAATTATTAATAAATTACCTGTAAAAGGAAACCTGCTCAATAATTGTGCAGATTTGAATATTGGGAGTCTCATTTTTTACAATTTAATACAGGATATGTGTAAATGATCAAAATATATTGATCTGGTTTGAAATTGGTCAAATTTCTTGGGGAAAAATGGGGAAACCATTTAAACGGTTGTGTATGAATGACCGCTGAAGGTGATAATAATGGGTCATTTGTGTTTATTTGGTGATTTATTTGATTTTTTTTTTTATGATTTAGTCATTGTAAATCAAGTTTCTCTCTCTCTCTCTCTCTCTGTGTAGATTGTGTTTGTGGGTATTTTGCTGCACAGTCATCTGGAGTGTGTGGAGCCCATGTTGATCCCAATCCTCTCTCTGTATATGGGCGCCTTGGTACGCTTCACAATCGTTGGTCTGGGATACTACAAGATCATTCATGACAACATCCCAGAATCCAGTGGGCCTGAGGTTGGGGTACGTCCAATGATGTTTTGTTAGAGCTGGGTATCGATTCAGGTGTCCTGGTTAGATTAGTTTGGTTTTGATCCTTCAGTTGATTCTTGATTTTATTCAGTGATTTATAGATTAAACACATCCTATTTATATTTCTAATATTGATCAGTAAATGCTTCATTTCAGGTTCTTGTGAGCAATAAAACAGAACCCAGTCTGTTTTAAATTGTTAGAATAATCAGTCGTAATATGAAAAATATCAGGGGGTTTTCAAGGTCAAAGTAGTATATATATATAAATGTATATAATAGTAACACTTTACAATAAGGTTGTATTGGTTAATGTTAGTTAATGCAATTACTATCATGCACAATACATTTATTACAGTATTTTAACATATTTATTAATGTTAGTTGATGAAAATACAGTTGTTCGTAACTCATCAATTACCGAGGATAACTGCATTAATTAATGTTAACAAACATGAACATTTTAATACTGCATTAGTAAATGCTAAATTACGATTAATAAATAAGTACAAGTATTTGTTCAATGCTAGTTCATGTTAGTAAATACATGAACTAGCATTAACTAATGAAACCTTATTTTAAAGTTTGACCATTATAATTACGATGCCATTTATAATTAATGCCAAACAACAAAAATATAATCAATTCAAAATATTTTATTGATTTAAAATAATACAACAACAATAATGATTATAAACATAAGTCTAGGGGCAATCGTGAAAGCAATAAATATAAACACAACAAAACCTTAAACTACACAATATTAGACATGCAAAGCAAAAAGCAAATGTTGAAAGGTCAACAAAATCTTACATGTTAAACCAGATCCCCGTCTGAGAAAATATCCCACAGGGTGCCTATCCCATTTAACACACAACGCTCATATATATACTCTAATTAACAATGTACTGTGTGAGAAACTGCACATGTAGGATACAAATATAAAGAGGGAGACACATGTATATTTACAGTACGTGCTGTCAATTTTAAATAGATAATTCTGCATAAATTAATAAAGCTAGTAAATATTGGCAACCGTTAAGAGCAGTAAATGTTTTTTATTACTATTAAAATGAATAATATAAAAAGGGGTTTAGTAAACTAACAAAAATCATCACACTGACACTGAAATTGATTGAAATTGTCATCAGGTAAAACAAGTAATCAAAAAAAAAACTTTTTATCATTTTTACCACATTACATTTGAAATCAATAACTATTCTAATTAGCCATTCAACTAGTAAAGTGAGATAAACAATATGTACAGAAAAT
Source organism: Danio albolineatus (assembly GCA_903798035.1). Lineage (NCBI taxonomy): Eukaryota > Metazoa > Chordata > Actinopteri > Cypriniformes > Danionidae > Danio > Danio albolineatus. The sequence goes on along the minus strand of CAIGQQ010034181.1, from coordinate 7,398,792 downwards.
ACATGTATATGAAAACAGTTGTTTGCGCATTGACTGTTATATAAATAACATTATTAGGCTGCTGTCGCTTTAAGTCTTGTCTCTGCATGCATACTAAGCGTTATGGGTATTTCAACACATAAGTGTTTATTTGACCCTTAAATTGTAAATTAAGCTACAAAAGTGTAGTGAACTGAGCTCTGTGTGCAATGATTCAGGGGTTGTGCCACAGAAAGGCGCCTCAGTCTCAAATTTTTATTGAGCCATCAAACACATCACGCTGTTTCCTGGTGTTAATTCATGTTTTTACACAGCTAGACTGCACTGCCAGCATATGTTCACAGATAAACTGTATAGAGAAATTTCTATTGATTGAAACTGATATACACCGGCTTCCAAAGTGTCCTGGAATTTTTTAAGTATCATAGATTTTTAAAAGACCTAGTTCTGGGATTTTTATTTGTCACTTTAAATTTTAGTTTCCATTTATCTATATATTTATTTATTTTATTTTATTAGATTTTTTTACCTTTTTACCTTGTTTCGTACCTATTGTTATGGTTAGGCTCTTTTTCAGCTCCATTTTATTCCTCTCAAGCTCCTCTTGCAGCCAAATCAGTCAAATGCAGTCTCCAGACTGTACCTGTTAACTAAGGCAAAAATGTCAGGATAATATACACTACCGGTCAAAAGTTTGGGGTCAGTTTTAATTATATAATTATTATTTTATAATTTAAAGAAAATTGTGTTCATCAAGGTGACATTTATTTAATGTAAAAAAATCGTAAATTGTTAAATACTTAGTTATTAAATATTTATTTATTACTTATTGTATGTACTTTCAAATGAAATTATTAATCCAGTCATTATTGCTTTTATTACTATTACCATCAATAATAATATTAATAAAAATAAAAATATTTAATATTAGAGTGATTTCTGACAGTTCATGTGAATCTGAAGACTGGAGTAATGAAGCAGAAAAATAATCTTTAAAATGACTGGAATAAATGATTAAATTAAATTATAAGCTACTTTTGCACAGTTATTTTATAGTGCAATAACAGTTCACAATTGTACAATTTGTACTTTGCTTTTGATGAAATAAATGCAGCCTCGGTGAGCAGGACAAGCTTATTTTAAAACATTTAAAAATCCTACTGACCCCAAACTTTTGAGCGGTAGTGTACATTTGAGGAGCTTTGGCTACTAAATCACAACCTCAAAAGCTGGGTGTTAAAAAATAGACGACAGAAAAGCTAAATATAATGTTTGAAAAACTTCTATCGAACTTTCAAACACTGAAGAGGGAGCACTTCACAGCCACACAAACAGCGGATACCAAAGTGAAGGTTTTTCCATATCTGAAATAAATGATCCATTGTTGTTCTCTTAGTGGATATTAAAGTCACAAAGAATTTGATTGAAGATAAAACCATTTTAATATTATGTTTGTATTTTAACAAATTATAGTAGTAATATACGTAGTATTAATATAAGCACAACAGCAGCCTGTTTTGGTGTTCAGTTGATTCATGGAAATAACAATTTTTAATCAATGAAAGTCAGAGAAAATTCAGGGAATTTAATATTTGGCTTAAAATGAGAACCCTGTATATATCGCCCAGACCTACCGCACATCCCCTGACAAGCCATTGCAATCAGATCTGCATCACACGCTTAGACACCCCACAAAATGCTTAAAAATCAATTCACAGCTTTTTGAGAACCAATATCAAAACAAACACATATTTTTATTATAATTTCTGCCTTACTTTAAACTCCAGCTGGCACCTTACTGTGCGATTCAGACACCATTGAACTACTTGATCTTGTTGTTTAGTGTTTTCTGTACTCTTTTCTTCTTGCTCGTCCCCCCTCAGCCCTCCAGTATTGTTTGCGCTTTGCGCTGACACTGCTTCTGTGTTTTAGGGTGATGCCACTATTAAGAAGATGCTAAGCTTCTGGTGGCCACTGGCTCTCATTCTGGCTACACAGCGGATTAGCAGACCCATCGTAAACCTGTTTGTGTCTCGGGACCTGAAAGGAAGCACAGCTGCCACAGAGGTTAGTGTACTCTTCAGGCAAACGCTCTCACACACACATGTCGTTACAGTATTTAAATGTAGCATTTTGTTTGTTTAATTTAATTCAATTCAAGTTTGTTTGTAAAGCACTTTGCACAGCTATTTTAGGTCAACTACAGAAATAGAAATTCCCTATGGTATCTCATTTGAACGTAGCGTACAAAACAACAAAAAACCCATTAAAACCATTTTCAGTAGTTTAAGTAATAAAGAATTAAAGTATAATATAAATATTATTGTTATGGCAAGTTCAGGAAAAGGCAAGAGGCGGATCCACAAGCAATTTAGTAAACATTTATTAAACACATCAGGAACTTGGGCTAAGTTGGCTAAGGACTTCAAAGGATAACAACAGCTGGCTAACAGTACTTAACATATTACATGCACAACAACAACCAACAGGAAGGGAAACAAGGGGGCTTATACACACGATTACAAGGAACAATGATCAACCATGGCGACAAAAGACAGGGTGTGGCCCAGATAATGAGGGACCTGGATGGCACAAAAAAAAAAATACCACAAACACACAACGCGACATGCAAAATCATACTATAAAACAATGCTGTGGCGCAGTATGAATCTCTACACATTTCTGACAGCTTTGTTTTTTATTTTATACTATATCACCACTTTTGCTTGTGTACCAAAATGTAACTCATTTTAATTTTACTATATAGTGATGAAACATTATATTATATTATGTTATGTTACATCACATTTTATTATATATATTATATTTATTATATTATTCATTCATTCATTTTCTTTTCGGCTTAGTCCCTTTATTAATCTGGGGTCGCCAAAGCGGAATGAACCGCCAACTTATCCAACATTTGTTTTACACAGCGGAAGATATACAGCCGCAACCCATCTCTGGGAAACATCCATACACACTCATTCACACTCATACACTACAGACAATTTTGCCTACCCAATTCACCTGTACCACATGTCTTTGGACTTGTGGGGGAAACCGGAGCACCCGGAGGAAACCCACGCAACCACGGGGAGAACATGCACTCCACACAGAAATGCCAACTGACCCACCCGAGGCTCGAACCAGCGACCTTCTTGCTGTGAGGCGAACGTGCTACTCACTTAGCCACCGTGGCGCCCTACATCACATTTTATTATATTATATTATGTTATGTTATGTTATGTTATGTTATGTTATGTTATGTTACGTTACGTTACGTTACGTTACGTTACGTTACGTTACGTTATGTTACATCACATTTTATTATATTATGTTAAGTTAAGTTAAGTTAAGTTAAGTTAAGTTAAGTTAAGTTAAGTTAAGTTAAGTTAAGTTAAGTTAAGTTATGTTATATTATTACATTATTCATTCATTCATTCATTTTCTTTTCGGCTTAGTCCCTTTATTAATCCGGGGTCGCCACAACGGAATGAACCGCCAACTTATCCGGCATTTGTTTTACGCAGCGGATGCCCTTCCAGCCACAACCCATCTCTGGGAAACACATTCATACATTCTCATTCACACACATACACTATGGAAAATTTAGCTTACCCAATTCACCTGTACCGCATGTCTTTGGACTGTGGGGGAAACCGGAGCACCCGGAGGAAACCCACGCAACCACGGGGAGAACATGCAAACTCCACACAGAAATGCCAACTGGCCCAGCCGGGGATCGAACCAGCGACCTTCTTGCTGTGAGGCGAACGTGCTACCCACTAGGCCACCGTGGCGCCCTATATTATATTATATTATATTATATATTATATTATATTATACACAGACTGGACAGTAAAGGGACTAAGCCGAAAGGAAAATGAATGAATGAATGACAGACTGGACAGATCACTTGGATAAGCACAGTTAATCAGTGTCAGTTTATTAAAAGTTTAAATAAATTCCCTGTATATGATTTAAAAAATGTCATTTTGGAAAGTTTTTATATGAGTAGAAGGCATATTACATGCAAGTGAAGTGTTTAATGTTTCAAATAACATTTGTGAAAATCAAATATCAAAATGTGGGTGAAATAATGTTTCAGTGACATAAATATGAAGCAACATGCTTACTTGTGTTAAAATGCCTAAAATATGCTATCATGGTAAGTAAAGACCATTTGCTGATGAATAAGTAAAAACCGGTGCTTTGAAGGAAAGTGACAAAGTATAGTTATTTGAAATAATTAGTATTAGCCTTGCGGTTTGGTCTTTATTATGTCATCAAGTGATTCTTGTTCTAAATATGCCTGACAAATTTTTTTTTGCTGACTGACTTCAGTTTACTCCTAGACTACTGTAGGTTTATACTGTATAATAACCCTATTGAAAAAGATTTCTTTGTTCCTCTTCAATGATAACAGTCATTATAAACAGTTGAACTTGTGTGTGTTTAATGTTACTATCATGTTTCTGCTGTTTTCCAGGCTGTCGCAGTTCTCACTGCTACATATCCAGTGGGTCACATGCCCTACGGCTGGCTCACTGAACTCCGAGCTGTTTACCCTGCTTTCGACAAGGTACAGTAAGAGTTTGTTTTTACCTTAAACTAACATTTATTTTTCCTTAATCATACGCTTCTCTGAATTCTTAATGCTAATCGTCCTCTGCATATATACTTAAGGTAAAATGACACCTTTTAATCATATCCTCCCCTGCCTGATAGTCACTCTGCGTTTTTTATTTTTATTTGTCCCACTCAGCCTGACAGCCTTAAGGGATGACAAAATTAGTTTACAGTTTCAACCTTTATTACAGCATCATGTCCATTATCTCATTACACTTCATGACGAAGCATTTATTTTTTGGGGTAAACAGAGTGGGAAACAGCTGTAATTTTAAAAGGCGTGCAGTGGTGTGGTGTTATTTCTGGAAGTTTGACCTTAGAAAAAGGCTTTAGCAGGATCCAGGATCCAGGAATTGGGAAGTGAAGGGATATTCACTAATCATAGTTAATACTTCCATGGCTAAAGATGGATTTTATCCTTTAATGTATAAATCTACACCTTTGTTGTGGTCTGTTTGATCTTTAAAGGGAACTATTATGCAAAAATCACTTTTATAAAGGGTTTAAACACAGTCGTGTGGCAACAGTGTGTGAATATAAGCAGCCTCTAATAGTAAAGATTAATTCGTCATTTTTTTTTATAATCACACTTGATAAAAACACTCTGCAGAAAGACTTTCCTCCTTTGTACATGTCATCAGATGTTGTAAGTCCTGCCCATTAGTGACGATCTCTTTCTCACTAGCATAGACAGTCCTGAGTGAGAAGCAGCCGTCTGCCATTAGAGTTTTTTCTACTGAACATTATGTCAGGGATTAAGAGTCATTATAAATGTGGAGTTTTATGATGCACAAATGAGCACTGTAGTCTCCATAGATCACCTTCTTCTGAGCCACTTTTTTTTTTTTTTTTGACATTTTCAGTTTTTCACAGAGATAACGTTAGTGTCAGGGTTTCGGGTTGGGGAAAAAGGAAAAGGACGAGGACACAATTGCAGAATGAAAAATAAGGGATTTATTAATAATAACAGAAAATAAAAGGCAAAATAAACAATCCCGAGGGGGAAAACACTAATAAAAAAATAAATAAACAAACAAACCAACTTCACTGGGCTGGCAGGGAAAGAGCAGGGCTGGACACGACTAGACATGAGAATAATCGACGACGAACTGGCACAGGACAGTAGACATGAGGAGAATTTAAAGCAGACATTAATAACAAACAAACAGGTGAACATAATAGACTAATAATGGGTTAACAAGGAGGGTGGGGCTAGACTATAGACAGGAGAGTGCATGACAACACAAGCCACGCACTCACATAAAGACTAGAACACGCAGCCAATGAGAGAACTCATCAACTGCGTGCTCACATGATGACACAAGCACGCGGTGTGTGTGTAAACACACACACCACGTGCTAAACACAACAACAGTGGACTGAACGTGAGACACAAGCACACGATAAAATGAAGACATCTTACCGTGCGCTCACACATATGCAACGCGCATGCTTCATCCCAGCGCCATCCCAAACCGGAACCAAAACTAGACAGAAGCTGAGGATGAAGCAGCGCAACGCCGACAGAACAACAAACACTAGGACAAGAGCGCGCAATCGCGAACACGCCCAGACCCCACGCGCCCGCATCACGCGGGAGCGCGCAAGGTCCGAGCGCGCCCACAATCGACACTCATACAGAGACACAATGACAACACACAGGACTAGACAGAGCTAGTGTCCGGACTCTGCCACAAAAACAGGAATTTGCAAGACAGGAGTGGCAGAACCATGACAGTTAGTCTTTTTTGAATCTACCACTATACTAACACATAGGCATTTGTAGCTCCACCCTCTTTTGAAATAAAAAAGGCTGAGAGCCCAAACTAATTTAGACTTAAAGAGACAGTCACCAAAACAGCACAATTTGGATCAAAGCCTAAAAGGGGCAGGTTCAAAGAAATACAAAAACTTATTGGGTATTTTGAGCTGAATCTTTACATACATACTAGAGACACCAGAAACTTTTTTACATCTTGTAAAAGTGGACATATTAGGTCCCCTTTAAAGGGATAATGCATCCAAAAAGAAAAAAAAAATGCTGTTATTTATTCACCCTCAGCTCATTCATGATGTAGATCAGTGGTTCCCAAAAATTTCACTTTTATTAAATTATTAGGATTACCATATTTTAGAGGATAGGATAGGATATAGCGTTGCTCTAAGCCAGGGGTTTCCAAACTTGGTCCTGGAGGGACGGTGTCCTGCAAAGTTTAGTTCCAACGCCAATCAGACACAACTGGGCTAGCTAATCAAGCTCTTACTAGACTTTCTAGAAACATCCTTGCACGTGTGTTGAGTCAAGTTGGAGCTAAAATCTGCAGGACACCGACCCTCCAGGACCGAGTTTGGACATGCCTGCTGTAAGCAGTCAATAAAATAAATAAAACAATCAAAACAGTTAACATTGTTTACAGTATACATTGTTTACAAAATAAGATCGTATATAAATATGGAAGATATTAAGCACAGAACACAGTCATGTGCTAATGTACTACCGGTGCATTGTTCTTGGTAGAGTTCAGCAGTTTTATTGAGGTAGGAATAAACGAAAGCTTCAATCTATTGGTATAACACATTGGCATTCTTAGTCTTTTCCCCGCTCATAACAGTTCACTGAAAAGAGGATGTTTGGAATCAGCATTAATATTTATTGCTCTTCTTATGTCCGCCTGTTCATATAGAGTCTGTATGGGCTTGTATTGTTTTATTCCTATGATTTTCATGGCTGTTTTCCATAACTCACAGAAGAAACAATAGTAGTTAATAATTACATTTTTAAAAAACAACAGCCATCAGCCTTTAAATTTTTTTCCATTTAATTGCGACCCCTTGGGTGATTGTTATATTGAAACACAGCAATAGCGTCAAATGCAGCAGATTGATCTTTGGCGCCGGGTTAAACTTTCTGACACCTTTAAGGCACTCAGATACATTAAAAATAAAGGCCACGACTGAATATGGAGGAAGGTTTCAGAGTGAGGTCCTCCAAAATTAAACAAAGAATAGACTTGGACCTGTTGGTGTGTGTGCACTGTTGCATGCAAGGTTTGTATATTTGTTACCACTTCAGAGGACATTGGTGGCCGCAAGTTATTGGCATTGTTTTTTGGGGGGTCGTGGGCTGAAAGGTTTGGGAACCACTGATGTAGATGACTGTTACATTGGTAGAAAGTTAAAGAATATTTTGAGCTGAAACCGTGAAGTCAAGTGCTACTGCCACTTTAGGAGTCGAGACAAAAGACATGCAGGCAAAATAAAATGAAGACACTGACTCCTGACGATACACTGATGTTCTATAAAGCGAAATGTTCACCTAGTACAAGAAACTAAGAGTTACTTACAACATTATTATTCTTAATTCACAATTCTTCAGACATTATTCTAACATGCTGATTTAGTTCTTAAGAAACATTTTGATTACATTTTATTTTAAGTTATTCTCTTTACTTATAAACCAGTAACTGTCTTTTGCCTCAAACTCTTACGTTGCTGCTTATTAATAGTTATTAAGGTAGTAGTTAAGTTTAGGTTTTAGTTAGGATTAGGGATATAGAATAACAGTAGACTATATACTTATAAGTACTAATTAAGTACTAATAAGTAGCCAATATCTAAATAATAGGAAGGCAATTCAAATAAAGTATTACTAACATGTCTTTTATTTATACATTTTGACAGTTGAGCCGAGTATTCATTTAATAGAACTTTTGTTTTGACCAACTTAAAGGGATTGTTCACCCAAAACTGAAAATTCATCATTTATCATTTACTCACCCTTCACTTGTTTCAAACTGTTTTAATCATTTGAGTTTCTTTTTATCTATTGAACACAAAGGAAGATATTTCGAAGAATGTTGGAAACCTGTAACCATTGACTTCCATGGTATTTGTTTTTCCTGCTATGTCAGTCAATGGTTTCCTCAAAATAATAATGAGTCAATTTTCATAATTGAACTATTCCTTTAATGCATTGTTCCTGAAAATGAAATGAGTTTCTTAAAAATTATCTTTGGAACAATTGTGTACATTGTAAAAGCTCAATGTTCCTATTGCGTTGTACATTTTCCTGAAGAAAAAAAACTATTTTCTTCACATCTATCTGTGCTCTCTTCATTTTTCCAGAATAATCCGAGCAACAAGTTGATCAACAGTGGTACATTTGTGACAAAATCCCACATCAAGCGCTTCACTTTTGTTTGTCTGGCTCTTTCTATAACAGTAAGTTCATCCACAATTTCAATCTTAAATCTGTGTCTGTTTTTAATCTCACTTGTTTCATGTTATGGAATGACTGCGGTCTGCTGAAGTTCATGGAGCTTATAGGTGCAGTGGGTTTATTGTGATTGCGGGCTGCAGTTGTATTGTTTCTGCAGCCAATCAGGAGGAGCTTTTGTCATGCATAGCAGCCCATATATGGAAAACAGGTAGAAGGAACATTAGTAGGTAGTTAGTTTTGGTGGTTAGTTTGCCATCATTATTTCAAGATAATTCGTTCATTCATGCATCTAAAAAATAATAAAGAGCCTGTAATATAAAAGAGTAAATTTGGAAGAATCAATAGCTGCGTCCCAAATCGCATACTTGTAATAATAAATGCACTTTAATTACCCGGATGATGCACTCATTCCACCGGTAATCTGAAGTGTGTAATGATGGACACTTCACGCACTAAACGACCGGAGCTTCGTGCACGTAACGGAAGGGGCGGAGCTATCGTGCGCACATGTTGGATAACTTTATTTATTTTGGACTGTTAAATCAAATTTCTCCTATGAGAGGGATTATAGCGCCTCCCGATGGTGAATGCAGTTACACTCATGCCAGGTATTATTTAGAATTTTGGTCATTTATTTCTCTAATTTGGCAACCGTCAAACGTCATCAGGGAAAACGTTTGAACTTCCGCTTAGTAAAAAAGCCATTAGTGCTCCATTTGGGACAACACTACATACATATACTATGCTGTTGAGTGTGTAAGTGCATAAGTACATAGTGCATAAGTGTATAATGTGTCATTTGGGACGCAGCATATGTCTAATCTATGAATCTATGTAACTGCAGAAACATTTTTATATGCTGCTTAATTTTTTATTCTAGAAGCTAAGATCATACCTGCCTATTTCATATGCTGAGGAATATTTATTACATCTCCTTATCTCAATTATCTGGTTAATGCTTCTCAGTTTTATGCACATTCAAAGTAAGACAGTTAAACTTAAAAACTAAAACCATGTCAATGTTGTTTTCAATTAGAATTACACTTCAGTTTCTATTAAATATTAGCTCTTCTGTGTTTGTTTTAGTCATGAAAGTGTTGGACATAGTCTCAGAAAGCAAGGTTAATTTACCATCTGCTAAACCCTGAACTCAAGGTTGATTAAGCCTGTCTACTCCAGGTATGTTGGTTAAAAACCACTCTTGAGAGTAAGTTCAGTCAACTCGGAGTATGCTAACAGTAAACACACACACACACACACACACACACACACACACACACACACACACA
>CAIGQQ010034181.1:7372512-7388663 GCA_903798035.1 Danio albolineatus | reverse complement strand
ACACACACACACACACACACACACACACACACACACACACACACACAAAACTTTCTTGAAAAAAAGCCGAAATCAAGAGTTACCATGGAAACAGACGCCAAATAGCAGTCTACACCTACTTACTACTTCTGTTTAAGAGCTAGTTACATTCTTAAAGCTTATTGCACCCTACTAGTAGTACATTTTATATTAGTAATCATATTAATATTTATTTATTTATTTATATATTTTCATATATAATTTTGATTTGATTAATTCTTTTAAACAAAATTTTTATGTGAACAAGAATTATAATGTTTAAACTGATGATTAAATATATTTATTATAATTATACATTTAATGTTTGGTTGGTTGGTTTTGTGTCCACATTTGTGAAATACATTTATGTAATACAATTTCAGAAGTGCTAGATTTTATTGAAAGCATCCTGTTAGAAGACCATAATTATTTTTATTATAATTAATGCAGATCCACCACAAAAGATAAAAATTAATTAAATCAATAGCAGTGCAAATAAACTTTTATTTTTATAATGGAGTCTTATCGAGAACTTACAAGTACACACATTTTTAATCATAATAGTTTTAATAACTAATTTCTTTTGTCTTTGCTATGATGACACTACAGAATATTTTACTAGATATAATTATATTATATTATATTATATTATATTATATTATAATATTTTATATTATATTATATTATATTATATTATATTATATTATATTATATTATATTATATTATATAGTTATTTTTTTTTAAAAACATTCATCTGTTAAACATCAGTTGGAGTACTAATCATTTTTTTCATAAATTCTTGTATATACACTATTTTCTTCATAATTTAATTGTTATTTTTTCATGTAGACAGTTCCTCCATATACAGCTTCTCAACACATCATGGTGAAGCCATAAGGAGAGCATTAGGACAGCGTGTCTAGTTATTGTGAGTGCTTTTAGAGTCAGGCTAAATGATTAATTAATGCCCTGCCTCTGTATCGGGGTCACATCTTCCCTTCCTGACCTACATTAAAGCCTGCACTGTAGCATTACACTACATGATCATTTTCACTACTCTGTCAGTGATATAAAGGGAGGACCACGATTGAAGGATTATTTATTTATTTATTTTGCAAAGGCAGATTCAGTTTTAACGTTTAGTGTAGTAAAAAAAATCCCATTAGGAATTGATTGTAAATGAAATAGAACTTATGTTAAGTTGAAGTTGTTTGGTTGAGCTTTGTTGTGTAATGCAAACCTCCATTCCAGGGAGGTTTATCCACGTTTCACAGACTCTTCTCCACCCAGATAGATATAAACAGCTATGAGTGTAAATGATAGTGTTTTGATTGCTGTGTTAACAGGGTAAGTATAGTTATAGTTGCTTCCAGATGTGTGCTGGGTCTAACATTAGTATGCAAATTGTTATATTACATTCTACTATGAAATGACCAGAATATCATTTTAAAAAATAGCCAAGATTACGTTTGTTAATTGCATTATATTTTACTTTTATTTTATTTATTTATTTATTTATTTTCATTTTTTTATTGTCCTTGTTTTTTTTAATTTTTTTTTATTTTTATTTAATTTTTATATTGTTTTTATCTTATTTGTATACATTTTATGTTATTTTTTGTTCATTTATATTGCATTTTATTTTTGACTTGGGTTTATTTATTTATTTATTTATAATCTTTTTTAAAAATGTTATTTATTACTAATACAGGTCCTTTGTCATTGTCCTAATCTCATGTTACGTTACTATGCGTGCTGTTGTCTGGACGGTTGAATTCAGGTAGTTTGTCTTTCTTTGTTCAGCTCTGTTTCATGGTGTTTTGGGCACCGCACATTTCTGAGAGCATCCTGGTGGACATCATAGGAGTCGATCATGCCTTTGCTGAGCTCTGTATCACCCCATTGCGAATCTTCTCCTTCTTTCCCATTCCAGGTATTACACTTTCAGACAGTTTCCATTAAGACACAAACATTTTATAGGGATGTATGTGTGCTGGTTTTCAACACTGTAAAATACAAACAAATCTAAACAAAACAAAAAAAATAATTACTACATTCTTGTGGGTAGGTGAAATCATAATGCTAGTACCCCAATTACTTTCTTTGTTTTTGTGAAAGACTGCATTTAATTTATATATATATATATAAGAAAAGTAAAGTAAAATCTGTAATAATCTGAAATATTACTACAATAATATAAATATTATTATCAGTAAATACTATGTTTTTATTATCATTTCAACATATTATGATCCCTAATTTATTCCTGTGGTGACCAAGCTTAGTTTACTCTGACTACTCTGATCATCAGCATCACATGATCCTTTTCAATCAGATTTATTTATTTATTTATTTAGTTTAATCAACTTATTACTGGAACTAGAATAATATAACTACTAGAATGACCATAGTGGTCATTCTGACCATTCTCATAAAAGACGTCATATCATATTTTAATTCAAACCTTCTTTGAGATATTAATCTTTGGATGTTTGTTGTCATATTTTATTTCATTACCCTAAAAATATAACCTTTTCGGTAATACACTACAGCCTATAAATGTGTAAGAGTAACTAGACCACCTACGAAGGTGCATGACTCACTTTGTCTGGCAAGGAGGAGAGCAAGGTTTTTTCACCTTAACCTCTTAAGGCACAGGCTGTTTTTTTACATACGTTTTTTTAATCTCTCTTTGCTATTTGGGCTTATTGGAACCTAATTAGAATAAAACCAAAGTGTCATCTTTTGATATGATGTACTTTTAGAGAAAAATGATGTCCATGTATGTAGATTTGTGGTTAATAACACATACACACATCTTTTTTGAACATATTTTGACTATCAGAGAGTAAAAACTATTTTTTTTGCTAATTTTAGACATTTAAAAATAGTGTTTGGGACATTTCACATGCTACAAAACAGTTGCAGGATGACACTGTGTGTCTGTAACAAAATATAAAACATTCAAAGTATACATTTGTGGACATAAGAGCTAAAATGTGCTGTCAACATATGTGACCACTAAGCCTTAGGAGCTTAATGAACACGTAGCTTTGAAAGGCATGTCTGAAGTACAGTTACTTTTTTGCTATAAGAAGGTTATGTTTTTGTTAGCAGATAAAACATTAGGCGTGCATATTCAAAGGCTGGGGGGGAAGTAGACACTGAAATGCATGTGGTCAATTTGATTGCCATGGCCATTCAAGGTAGAAATACTCACAACTGTATTTTTAAAGGGGATCTATTACGCAAAAGTCACTTTTATAAGGATAATCTGTGAATATAACCAGCTTCTAATGACAAAATTTAATTATTTGTATTTTTTCTAATCACACTTCATAAAAACAGTCTGCAGAAACACTTTGACATTCTCATCTTCTACGTATCATCAGAGGGGGAAAGCCCCACCCATTAGTGATGATCTCTCCCTCATTAGCCTAGTACAGGCATCACCAAACTTGTTCCTGGAGGTCCGGTGTCCTGCAGATTTTAGCTCCAACCCTAATCAAACACACCTGAACAAGCTAATCAAGCTCTCACTAGGTATACTTGAAACATCCAGGCAGGTGTTTTGAGACAAGTTGGAGCTAAACTCTGCAGGACACCGGACCTCCAGGACCGAGATTGGCGATCCCTGGCCTAGTACGTTAGTCTTGTCTTTGAATTTGCCACTATGCTGACACAGGCATTTGAAGCTCAGGAACACGATCTCATTTGAATTTAAAGCGACAGTCATCAAAATGCCACAATTAAGATTAAACAGCCGAAAGAGGGGTAGTTTCAACGAGTTATAAAACATTATTCATGGGGCATTTTGAGCTGAAACTTTACATACGCACTCTAGAGACATCAGATAGTTATTTTACATCTTGTGAAAAGGGGTATACAGTAATGGGTCCCCTTTAAATAAATAACAATCAAAGAAAGAAATATACATTTAGGAAAATTCAGGGTCTTTTAGTTATAGAGTTTCATGTCAAAATGACCACCTTTGTAGTTCTATTGTTAACACATTCTCAATTTCAAATATCCCTGGCCCCAGATGTTTGAACTATGATGTATATTGAACAACCCATGTTCAAACTCTGTCGAGGGTTTAGCAAAGGTCTATAGCTGCAGATTCTCAGGAGGCTTTCTCATGACAAACTAAACCGCATGATCCGGGGTCTGATCTGCAGTGCATCATCAAACGGACAGGTGGTCTTAAGGGGACCAGTCGCTCTTTGAAAACGTCTATTTGAAAAGGCAAAGGTCAAGAGTGCTCATGCTTCAGTTACGATGCCTCCAGGCCTCAGAGAGAGAGAGAACCACAATGAGAGCTCAAAGTACCATTGAATTTTATTGCACTTGACCTGATTTTTATGGTGTAGCAATAGCGATAGCCGTGCAAGAATCAGCATGTAAAATATGATTGCCTGAGCTCTGACATCTGTTGTTTTGTTTATGATCAGTGACGATTCGCGCTCATCTGACTGGTTGGCTTATGACCCTGAAGAAGACCTTTGTCCTGGCGCCCAGCTCTGTCCTGCGCATCATTGTCCTCATTTCCAGCCTCATAGTGCTGCCTTACATGGGGTATGTATGTGATTGGTGGATTGATTGTGCTCAAATACCTTGTAGATGCTTAAAAGTGCTCAAACGTAGGAAAATAAATTCATGGGTTTGTTTGTGTTTTAGTGCTGACCTCAATAAGATATTTCACATAAAAGACGTTTACATAAAGACTAACAACCTGGTACAAAAGTTTACTCATACTTTACTTTTAATAATGTATTGTTGTTACCTGAATGATCCAAGGCTGTTTCAAAATTGTTTAAATTTAATGATCAGGGTGAATCTGACTTGTAATTTGACTGCGAAACATGCAAACATCTTCTGTAACTTCTGAAGGACAGCAATAAATGGAAAAAAAAGATATTTAAGCTAAATGTATGTATTTTTGTTGAGTTCAGAAGTTACATTTTTTGTTGATTAAACATCATCATGAATTCCTTAGTTCACAAAATCATACAGGTTTTTTTGAAAAGGGTTCATATAAATGGAAATGTAGAAAAACGAAGAAATTTGTGGGTCAGAAGTAGGCCCACACGGAATCTGCACGTGCAGAATTGCGCAGAGTTTTAGCCCATCATTGATTCTGTTTATTTACTTGTGTAAATGTGTGTAAATTTTATATTTGTTCAGTTTTAAAATTAATTTCAGTAATAATATTGACTAATGTGAAAATGTTCATATGATTTATTTACAATACAGTTTGTGAAGTAATATTTTCTGTCTTTTTAGTAGATATTTTATATGAGAGACTTGCTTTGTTTATCAAATAAAGTGGATCTAATTGGATTCGCATTGTAAACATTAAATAAAAGTTAAAAAGGCATTTTTTTTTTCATAAATCAAGGTTTTAGTTATGATACTCCCAAAATCATTCAGCATAAATCTGCTGATTTTTTTTTAAAAATTCTGTGCGGAAATAGCAAAAAATGGCCACAGATTCTGTCTGGCCTTACTCACGAGGCATATTTTTTTGAAAAACAGCTGACAGCTTAACTGTTGGAGACTAGTAAGGGCTCATGAACAACTATCATTAAAAAATAAAATCTAAATAAACTGCTGTGGATCGTTCAGATAACAGGTAAGACTGTGTTAGATTCTGAACTGCCTGAAAAAAAGTTGTCAGTAATTCCTGTCTTTCTTCCTGCACAAAGATACTGTACATAAGTAAGTAATAATTCATTCATACATTTTCCTTTGGCTTAGTCTCTTTATTCATCAGGGGTCACCACAGCGGAATGAACCGCCAACTTAATATCCAGCATATGTTTTACACAGTGCATGCTCTTCCCGCTGCAACCCAGTACTGGGAAACACCCATACACACTCATTCTCACACACTTATACACTACGGCCAATTTAGTTTATTCAATTCACCTATACTGAAACCCATGCCAACACAAGAACATGCAAACTCTGCACAGAAATGCTAACTGGTCCAGCCCGGCTCGAACCAGTGACCTTCTTGCTGTGAGGCGACAGTGCTAACCACTGAGCCATAAGTAATGATTAACCACATCATTCATTGCTTTTTTTATTTTTTATTTTTTTTTTACTATGGTAAGATAATGTAGTCACAGCCCTTTGCTGTAAAATACTGTAAAAAAAATCTGTTAATTAATATTTTAATATTTTGTTATTCACAAGTTTTTCCAGTTTTCCAGTTGTGAATTTGATTTTGGGATGTTGATCTCTGCTTTGTCGACTTTTGATGTTGAAAATTCACCTCTACGGCTTAACAAAGTGACTTTTATTGACATTTTAGTAGTTTGAAATAATATAATGTATAAGAAATAATATAAAGAGAAATGAATATGTAAAATAACAGAAAATATACTGGCAGCTTATTACAAGGTTTATTTACAGTAATATACAACACCAACCCAGACAATATATCACTTTAAACTATTAAAAATGTTTAAAAAATGCCACTTTTTTTTACTTTTCAAGGTTAAAATTTGTTGGAAGAAAGATTATGGTCCCATAACAATTCAAAAGCATAAATAAATGAGGAAATTAAAAAAATATGAATCACAAAATATGCAAAACAGTGTAATTTTAGAAAATTACGCCTCTGGCTCTTTTGGATAGGTTAAAATTACCACCATTGTTAATGTTTATAACATGTTTTTATGTGCTGAAAAAGTCTCTCAGTTGAAATTCAGATATAATAATATGCTGGTTTCTGACACAACCAATCTCAACAGACTGGGCCATCTGACCAATCAGACCAGAGTAGACTCTTGAGAAGATGAGGTTTAAAGGGACTGTATTCTAAACAAACCCTCATAGACACTGTTAAATGTGATTTTGAGAAAATGATATTTTCCAAGGTGTAATTTTGAAAGTGTTTCTTTTTCAGACAGATGTAAACAAATGGTAGGAGACCTCAAACTAAATTAGCATCCCTTAATGTAGCATCATTTGGGTACTTGTAACTGATGATAAAGTCTAGATGGGATCCAGCTGCGGATACTCTCATCAATATAGCATAATTTTTGTGACGCTGTACAACAATAATTAATATTTTACATTACTATGAGGGTTGTTGTAGGGGTAGACATTAATAAAATACAATTTAATCTGTAATTTAATAAATAATATAAATAATTCTCGTTATAATTACTGTTCTTACATTACAGTGATGGTAGGGTTAGGGTTTGGTCGGGATAGACATTAATAGAATACAATTAATGGGTATTTTAATGAATAATATCGATAATACTCTGTATAATTACTGTTTTTAAATTACTGTGAGGGTTGTGGTAGGGGTAGACGTTAATAAAATACAATTAATGGGCAATTTAATAAATAATACAAAAAAAATTCTGTGCAATAACTGGTTTTACATTACTGTGATGGTTGGGGCAGGGGTAGGCGATAATAAAATACAATTAATGGGTAATATAATAAATAATATGAATAAAATACGGTATAATTACTGTTTTTACATTACTGTGAGGGTTGGGGTAGGTGTTAACAAAACACAATTAATAGGCAGTTTAAAAACAATATGAATAATTCTCGTTAACTTCTGGTCATAGCTGTATCCCTTTTAGCAACAACTGCAACAGACCACTTGTAGTTGTAATTGAAAATGTGTTGGACTGTGTAAGACTGTTCTCTGTGGTTTGTACAGGGTTCACGGAGCCACTCTTGGTGTTGGATCTCTGCTGGCTGGTTTCCTTGGGGAATCTACCATGGTTGCGATTGCAGCTTGCTATGTGTATCGAAAACAGGTACAGTATTATTACTGTACACACATGCAGGACATACTGATTAGTTATTTCAATAACTACAGTATATAAGGTCTTGGGTCAAAAGTCCAGTTTCATAAAAGTGTTTCCTCTGGAATTGCTTTTGTAAACTGGTTTCAAAGTTTAGGATTTTACAGCTGTAAACACAATAAAATGACACTAAAATGTAAGACAAGGGTTAACAATATCATATTCATAGTCTCTTTTGAAACGATCAGCTGATTTTTGCTAAATTGTATTATAAATACTGAAAGTGGAAAGAAATGTGTGTAAAAAAAGAAAAATGACTTTTATTAATCTTTTTTTGTCAGTATTAGAAAAAAGATTATTAAATAGTACATTTTTTAATATGAAACTTGACACTTGCCAGTAGGAGTGGAGCTCACTATATATACAGTATGTATACACTTCTCCATGCTAATGCAGTTTTCACATGATACATTTAGTTTTAAGTTTTGATTGATGCCTAATTTAGGATGATTATTGAAATATGTGAAAAAGGTTGTAAAAATAAGCACAGAAGTACAACTGTTTACAGCATTGATAAAATATGCCTTCGGAGAAGCAAATCAGCATATTAAAAATTAAAACTAAAAATTGATCTATTTAATTGTAAAAGCATTTTTAACTGTACATAACATTCCTTATGCCTTATTATTCAATGTAACAAATAAAAGTATGATTTTACTGAATAATTTAACCCTTGTGTATTGTTCACATTTACCACACTTTTGTTAAGTACGGGGCTGTTTTTGCCCCGTTGACTTCCATTAAAACTACTTTTTTTTTTTTAATCAATATTTTTTGGGGGTTTTCACCTTTATTAGATAGGACACTAGAGAGAATTGACAGGAAAGCATGGGGAGCAGAGAGAGGGGATGGATCGGCATAGGACCGCGAGGCGGAATCGAACTCCGGTCGCCCGGAGTGCATGTGAGACGCACTAACCACTACACCACTGGCGCAGACTAAAACTAAATTTTTTGATTGCAAAGCCATGGCAGCATATAATCATGCATTTTTGATTGTTGGTGGTTTTCCCTGTTGGCAAGAGGTAAAAGGTCTCATTTTTACTGTTGATCATCTCTAGGAACCATCAACCCTTTAGAAGTGCAAAAAAGTCACTGGCTTTTATATGGAGTATAAGCGTAAATAATAATGTGTGGCATGAATACACTTGCTATGTTTAATATGTTCTGAGAGCTGAGGTGCTAATTTTGACAAACTTTGCTCCATATAAATCTATATAAACTTTTTTTTGCACTGCAACTGATGATCAACAGTAGAGATTATAAATTGGACCAATGGGGCCAAAGTGAACCACAAACAACGAAGAATGCATGATTATATGGTGCCATGGATTTTAAATCACAAACACAGTTGTTATCGTGGAAGTCAATGGGGCAAAAACAACATAACGAAAGGGTAGTACATTTTCTCAGTGTATTGTTGAGATTTTGAAAATATTCGAAGCATTTTCCTAAAATATGTGTCACAATAAGTTTAGTCACCAAAAGATATTCCATTTGCTGAAACACAGAGAAAGTTTTGGCAAAATTAAGACTCAATATCACCCCAGAGTGGATGTAAACATCCCCAACAGCAACAGCAAGGGTTAAATAAACTAGCTCTGCTCGTGCTTCCCGGGCGCTGGGGAAAATGATTTGCATTTTTTTTTTCTGCCTAGATCAAAATGACAAATGTTAGTAGAGCTATAATGAAAGATTTAAACAAACATGGTCTGCTTATATTTCATCAACAAAAGCCTGTGCCATAGAGGAAAATGCTCAGCCGTTTTCTTTCTGCACCCACAGAAGAAAAAGAAAGACTCGGATGAAGACATGACCATTGACGGGGAGGATTCAGCCCCTATGAATGAGGTCCGGTCCAGGGGCCGCATGGACGACATCGTGGAGCTGAGAGAAGAAGATGAGGAGGAGCTGGACGAAGACTAAGCAGGATGCATTGTGGAAATCAGGGCCTTGTTGCTTTTTTCGGGCAGCGTTCTTCTTGCTTACTGTGCCCTGCTGCCAAGGCGAAAACTCAGCTCCTCTTTCTAGTGTGCACACGGTTGACATAAACACAGAGGAGCTGCAGCATATCTTTGTTACAGTCCACACGCGTCTTCCAGTTGCCCATGCAAGACAGTGAAGATACTGATTTGTACCAAAGCAATGTTGTGCATTAATTGCTGTTTTCTTTTTTCTTTTTCTTTTTCTGTATGCTGATCTTTAATGTGCTGCCGTCCTAAACGTTTTGAATCTTCAGAGGAAAGACTTTGCTAAATGCAGTTACATCATCCGCTTGGAATGTATTTTCTTTTTTTAATCTTTAATATTTAACAGAAAGGACAGACTTGATCAGATTTTTGAGGTCTGAGGACCAACAGCTTTTATCATTACAAGAAATGTCAACAGATGATATAAATATATATATATATAGAGAGAGAGAGAGAGAGAGAGAGAGATCACAGATTTTTATTGGAATTGTGAATTAATTTGATGGACATCTTAGAAAATAAGTTTCCGAGTGACAAATGGTTGGGGTTTATGGGTCATCTAGAGGACCTATTTTTTTAAATATAAAAACCATATGTTGTTGGTGTATAAAATATGAAACACTTTTTTGTATGGGTGATGTTGTGAACTCTGTACATTGTAGGGAATGAAAGAATTGGGACTGTGTTTTCATAACTACGTCTATTGAAGTATTTTTATCTTAATTTATTTCAAGCATTTATTTTGTATCTCAGGATGTTTGTGATGGGAAAATATTAAAGTAATATAAAGTCTGATTAATGATCCCTCCCCCGTGAGCTGTTTTTCCACATTTTGCAATGATGCACAGATATTGAAGATGTCTTAAGCCGGTGTTTGTTTCATTTAGATTTAGACTAAAGTGAAGTCTGGCTCGGCTTGTTCTGTATTTTAGATACTCTGGACAATGCAAAGTAACTATAGAAACACTTATTACGGTTTCACAAAGTCTTCAGTCCTCTCATTAAACAGTGAACGTGGTTTCAAGTGGTGACATTCTTGTCTTCATTACAAGGAAGGAAATGTGTTTGTATTTTTACTCAATTGCAAGTTTATTATTTATAATATCATTCTCCTATATGTTATACATTGCGAGACTTGCTTAAAGTAAACTAAAGGAGATCAATTTCGTACATAATTTACAATGTGACGGACGTAAACATGCAATTAAACATTGACTTGATGATAGAGGTAAAATGGCGCCCTCTTCTGAGGCGGTTTGACACTGGCACCTGAACTCAAAACTGAAGGTGAGTGACGTGTTTTTTTTGTGTGTTTTTTTTTGTTTTGCACAAAGGCCTACACATTTGTTTTGTGAAGGAGTTTTAGCAACACAGACTGATTAGCTCTTCGAAAGTTTGTAAATATTTTATTTTTTCTTTAGTATTTTGTCAAATTTGCTAATTTGGTTAACTTAAAAGGTCTATAGTTCACAAAAATGTACTCGCTTTACTCACCACCACGTGGTTCCAATCCTTTATGATTTTCTGACATCTGTTGAAGACAAAAGAAAACATTTAAGAATGTTGGAAACCGGTAGGCTAACAATTGATATCTTATTTGTGTTCAACAAATGACAGATAGTCGAACAGACAAGTGATGTGTAGATAATGACAGAATCTTCAGTTTTGGGTGAACTATATCTTTAATTTGTGCTGCATTTTTGTTAGTTTATGCATTATATTTGTTACAGTATCAATATTTATAGATATTAGTTTGTTAATAAAATGTAACTGCTCATTGTTCGCTAAGTAACAGAAATAAATATATAGAATTTTGAGAATATATTTAAAGAAAACAATGAATTGATTAAAAACATTTTTTTAAACTTGTTTGAGGAATGTTAAAAAATAAAAAATAAGAATAACCATAAATAAAGATCTTTTACAAGAAAATAACAGCATATTTTACCACAAGCAAACGACAATAATTACAAAAAAAAAAGAGTAAGGTTCAAATAAATAAATTAGTTGAAATTTGATTGAACGAAAGGAATGAACATTAGATTAAAAGAAATACATGTTAACTATTAGAATAAGTGAATGACTGAGTGAATAAAAGGAATAATGACTAGGAAAAATATTGATAGAAAGTAATATTTTATAATTATTACACTTATTTATGTGGTGGTGCAGTGGGTAGCATTGTCGCCTCATAGCAAGCAGGTCGTTGGTTTGAGCCTCGGCTGGGTCAGTTGGCATTTCTGTGTGGAGTTTGCATGTTCTCCCTGTTCACGTGGATTTTCTCTGGGTGCTCCGTAGCTAAATTGTCCGTAGTGTATGTGTGTGAATGAGAGTGCATGGGTGTTTCCCAGTGATGAGTTGTGGCTGGAAGGGCGTCCCAATAAAAACATATACTGGATAAGTTGGCGGTTCATTCCGCTGTGGTGACCCCTGATTAATAAAGGGACTAAGCCGAAAAGAAAATGAATAAATGAATGAATGAATGAATGAACACATTTATATACTACATATATAGTTATTTTATTTACGTTAAGAAAATAATTAAAAAGTCTTTTGAATTTTAGAATGTGTCAGTTTTATAAGAAGGATCACATGTGGGAAGTAAGTGGCGTTTAATCCCTGTTTAAAATGTTACTAACTATTAAAAATATTTTTCAAATGGTTGTTAACTGTAATGGTTAACTACAGTAAATTGATAATTGACTCAAATTTGAATATTCTGTCATCATTTACTAACTCAGATGTTGTTCCAATCATGTGTGGCCCATTTTTTGCAAAATAAAACATGAGAACATTTTGAAGAATGTTTCAGCTCTTCATGTCTATACAGTCTAATGAAAGTCAGTGAGTTCAAAAAAACAGCAGACATGTTCAACTTTTTTGACTTGGTATTTCCAATTTTGGGGAAGCATTACAGATGCATTACAGTTTATATATATTTACTACCGTCTATATCCTAGTTTTAGGAGTAACAAATAATAACATGACTTCTAGTCGATCATTTGTTATCAGAAGTGGCTTATATGAGAGGCAAAGGCCTCTAGATAATACTTATTTTACCAAAATAAAATCTGGTCATGTCTTGATTGTTAATTGTTTAATTAGGACAGTAAGGTCTGACTTTGCTTAGACAAAAGTCTTGTCACTTAAAAGAAATAATGTGCAGTGTGCATTGTGTATGACTCCCATGAGCTTGGAAGACCGCATCCATCTCTGCATTGACTCAAATAACTTATTAATAAAATCATCTGGAATAGCAAAGAAAGCGTTCTTGCAGGACTCCCAGAGTTCATCAAGATTTATTGGATTTATCCTCAATGCCTCTTCCTTCATTTTACCCCAGACATGCTCAATAATGTTCATGTCTGGTGACTGAACTGGCCAATCCTGGAGCACATTGACCTTCTTTGCTTTCAGGAACTTTGATATGGAGGCTGTAGTATGACCATGAGCGCTATCCTGTTGAAGAATTTGCATTCTCCTGTGGTTTGTACTATTAAGGGCAGCAGAAATGTCTTGTATACCTCAGGCTGTTGATGTTGCCATCCACTCTGCAGATCTCTCGCACACCCCCATACTGAATGTAACCCCAAACCATGATTTTTCCTTCACCAAATTTGACTGATTTCTGTGAGAATCTTGGTTCAAATAGGTCTTCTGCAGTATTTAAGATAACTGGGATGCAGTCCAACAGATGATTCATCTGAAAAATCTACCTTCTGTCCCTTTTCCATATGATCAACTAGAAGTCAAGTTATTATTTGTTGCTCTTACATCTGGGATACATCTGAGACTTTTATGTATATACTGAGAATGTATAAGGACCCATTACCAAAAGTGAAATGTGAAGTAAAAAAAATAGGCTAAAGGAAATGTAAATTCATGTCTGTGCAAATGAGAAGCTAAAACAAACCTTTCAGCTGTGCTGCGTTTGTGGATCGCTATAGAAGAATAGGATGCATGAAAACAGAAACACTTTCAGAAATGAATATTCTGATTTTGCTTTCACTGTTTTTTATTCATTTTAAGGGATACAGAATCTGTTTTTCTGCAAGTGAAATGAATAAATACATGTTCACATTTAAGCTAGAATTACAGAATCATGTTTTTACATCATACAAACACATCTTCTATTACTCCCGATTTATGTACATCAGTCAGGAAAAACAAGAAAACAAAGTCAGTTTTTTTTGTCAGTTTAAAAGTAATACATTACTAGTGCTGGGCAAAGATTAATTGTAATTAATCACAATCAACTTTTTTTGAGATACAAAGATGCACACTTTTTCTCTGATACACACGAATATTAAACCACGCTGAATTGAACTAAACTAAACTTCAACACTAAAAAACTGGACTGACACTGTTTCAGTTTTTTATAATGTATGTGAGGCTGCTTTGAAACAATCTACATTGTAAAGGTGCTATACAAATAAAGATGAATTGAATTGAATATACATAGAAACAAAACTATACAATATAATTTTGTTCATTTATTCATTCATTTTCTTTTCGGCTTAGTACCTTTATTAATCTGGGGGCACCACAGCAACCGCCAACATATCCAGCATACGTTTGAAATGAAAATAAACATGTTCTCAAACACATGCATGCATGTGTGTATTTATACATACATAATAAATATTCACAGTACACACATTTATTGCATTTTTAATGCATTACTCCCAACACTGGTGTATTAATGGTGCCAGCAAGCTTTATTGTGTGTTTAAAAGATGTCTAATTGACGTCCAAACATGGCTAAAACTGGGCTAAATTTGAGCTGTCATTTAAAATCTAATAGACATCTAAAAATAGACCAAAAATAGGTTAGTCATCACATTGACAGGAATGAAAACACACATGAAGTCTGTGTAATAAGACTTTTGTTATATCTGTTTCACTGGCAGCCCACATATAGACTTTCTTTAGTTGAGAAGTTTATATATTTGCAAGTCTATTAAACACAAAAACGGTTATGACTGCAAAATATAAAAGATGTTCGAATGTCAAAACATTGCTTTTTAACAAGTATATTAATTATTATCCGACTGTATAAACAGTGTCACAGTTTGAGCTACATTTTAACATGTTACCTGGCAAACACTGACAGACCTCTGAAGTGTGACTGCGAGTCGGTCTCTGTATGGGACAGTGCAGTCATGGGTCAGGCTTTCCCTTCTGCACACTTGGCTCTGAGACAAAAACCTTTAATAGTAACACCGGTGCAGAAGGCCTGCCCTCAGCCATCTCTCCTGTCATGACTAAACATGGGCCTTTGACATTCTGTGAATTGCTGGAAGCGGGACGCGCTCCATGTCTGCTAGTAAAGTAAAGCTGCAGATTCTCAGAAGGAGAATCAATCTCTGCTTGGTTATTTATCACATGCCACTATGCCATGTCGAGTATGTCGAGTATCAACAAAGATTTATAAAAAATATTTATTTTTAGCAGATTGGGGACAGCTATTAGAGCAAGAGATGTTGTGCATAATGACAATACTTTTTTGATATGAAGTTATCAACATAAAAAAAATTCTGTGCAATATATATATATATATATATATATATATATATGTGTGTGTGTGTGTGTGTGTGTGTGTGTGTGTGTGTGTGTGTGTGTGTGTGTGTGTGTATGTATACTGATATTAAAAATCCATAAAATTGCAGAGAAGTTTTTTTATATATTGATAACTTCATATCAAAAAAGTCCATTCATTATATTAATTTGTTCATTCATTCATTCATTCATTTTCCTTCGGCCTAGTCCCTTTATTCATCAGGGGTCGCCACAGCGGAATGAACCCCCAACTTATCCAGCATATCTTACACAGCGGAGTATTGGGAAACATCCATACTCATTCACACATATACACTACAGCCAATTTAGTTTATTCAATTCACCTATACCGCATGTCTTTGGACTATATCGGTTATTAAAAATAAAAAACTGTAACAAGAAAAAAGTGCAACAAGAGGCCATTATTAATACCGAATAAGTTGCTCTTGTATTGCTCTGCTTAGTTTAATAAATGAAGGCCATTCATTTTATATTCAACAAGTTTGGCAATAATAATTATTTCTGCGTTGATCTTTTTTTCACTTTGGAAAACATAAAGTCACAGACAATGTTGTGATTCTTCTGTCTTCCAAATACAGATAATCTATGTAAAGGCTGCTGTAAATTTGCGGTCACAAGAACAAAAGAATACACTTGAAATTGAATTTTGGATTTAGAATTAAAATGATTTTAAAAACATCTAAATGCAATCTACCAATCACAAACGTTTGAACTGTGTGTGTGTATTAGCCCCCCTGAATTATTA
>CAIGQQ010034181.1:7300446-7371509 GCA_903798035.1 Danio albolineatus | reverse complement strand
TGTCTTTGGACTATATCGGTTATTAAAAATAAAAAACTGTAACAAGAAAAAAGTGCAACAAGAGGCCATTATTAATACCGAATAAGTTGCTCTTGTATTGCTCTGCTTAGTTTAATAAATGAAGGCCATTCATTTTATATTCAACAAGTTTGGCAATAATAATTATTTCTGCGTTGATCTTTTTTTCACTTTGGAAAACATAAAGTCACAGACAATGTTGTGATTCTTCTGTCTTCCAAATACAGATAATCTATGTAAAGGCTGCTGTAAATTTGCGGTCACAAGAACAAAAGAATACACTTGAAATTGAATTTTGGATTTAGAATTAAAATGATTTTAAAAACATCTAAATGCAATCTACCAATCACAAACGTTTGAACTGTGTGTGTGTATTAGCCCCCCTGAATTATTAGCCCCCCTTTTTTTTCCCCCCCCCCCCCCCAATTTCTGTTTAATGGAGAGATTTTTTCAACACATTTCTAAACATGATAGTTTTCATTACTCATTTCTAATAACTGATTTCTTTTATCTTTGCCACGATGACAGTAAATAATATTTTACTAGATATTTTTCAAGACACTTCTATACAGCTTAAGGTGACATTTGAAGGCTTAATTAGGTTAACTATGCAGGTTAGTAGTTATTGTATAATTATGGTTTGTTCTGTAGACTATTGAAAAAATAGCTCAAACGGGGCTAATAATTTTGACCTTAAAATAGTTTTAAAAAATTAAAACTGCTTTTATTCTAGCTGAAATAAAACAAATAAGACTTTCTCCAGAAGAAAAAATATTATCAGACATACTGTGAAAATTTGCTCTGTTAAACATAATTTGGGAAATATTTGAAAAAGACAAAAAGATTGCAATAGTCCATTTAACAGTGCAATAATAAAATACTACTACTACTACTACTACTACTACTACTACTACTACTACTACTAATAATAATAATAATAAAATCTTCCAGACACAAGTAGGCTAAATGATACTAGTGTAAATTCTCTTAAACTGTAAACATTTTAATGAATATAAATACAATTTAATGACTGCAGATAAACTCAATGTTAGTGTGCGACAGATGTTTAATCTAGTGGAGTTTTTAGATCCAGCCAGCAGAGGGAAGCCCTAACCACGTCTGGAGACAGAAACCTTGACATGTTTGCTCCATCAGGTCAAACTCAAACTCCACATCAGTCTCATTCTGATGATCAGCAATAAAACACACTCGAAAATTGATTTATTTTATAATATAATATACATCCTATACATACGTGGTATGAGTAAATTAATTAGCATAAGGTGGCAGCAACAGTTAAAAAAACTAGCCTAAATATAAAGTAGCCTAAAATAAAAAGATTCTAATTCTCGAAAACAATGTTTTATTTAATAATCAAAGGTCATTCATTAGCTCGGTACTGATGTCTTTATATATATATGTGTATATAGTCATTATCATACATTAAATCATGCTTTTGACAGCTGTGTTTGGCTTGTATCCGTGTAAATAAGAGGTGCTGTGTGAGCTGCTGTACTCAACTCCGTGGATTATCGGAATCATCGTCAAGCACAACTCAGTGTGCGGTGTTTTCATCTAAAGCTCCGCCCCGCGGAAGAACACAAGTAGTTCCCTGTGTAATTCGTCTTCATTAAACAAGCTCGCATACTAATACGTTTTTATTAATGGCTAATTCATGTCTTTTTATATTCAAATGTCATTCGGTTATGCGCTTATAAAATAACTGACAAAAAACGCTGGCGCTGTGTTCATCATTCTACGCCGTAAGCGTTTGGCGGGAACCGGCGCATGAATATCATAGTAGGAGGAGGAATAACAATCCGTTGTATTAAAACCCGCCGTACCAGCTGTTCGAAATCTTGCAGTAAATGACAAGCAGCCGCACGGGTACTGCAGAAGTGCGCAGGTTCAGCGGTGCGACCCACTCCCACTTTTGGACTTACTTTCACTTGATAGTTCACACTTACGCTGACATCCAACCATATTGTCAGTTTTCATTCAGCTTTTACCACAGCTACGGTGAGTCCTCTGTTTGTTTACCTACTCGTATCTGGAGATTCAGATAAGTTTACGCGACTTGTCTGGCGCATCATCAGTAAATCTAGAGTCGACAACTTGAAGTTTTGTTTAGGATGATAAACCATTACTTGTGTTAACATTTAAAGGGCGAGACTTTAACCATGCTGTCTTCTTCACAGGCACTCACCATGCCGCTGAATTCAAGCATGGCGTGTAAAAATTATGATTACGACTACGATTCCTACCAGCCCTATTTCTATTTTGACAACGAGGACGAGGATTTCTATAACCATCAGCACGGACAGCCACCGGCGCCCAGTGAGGATATATGGAAAAAATTTGAACTGCTGCCCACCCCTCCGCTCTCCCCGAGCCGGCGTCCCTCCCTATCAGACCCCTTCCCGTCCACAGCCGACAAGCTCGAGATGGTGTCGGAGTTTCTGGGGGACGATGTGGTTAACCACAGCATTATTTGTGACGCGGACTACTCCCAGTCGTTTCTGAAATCGATTATCATCCAGGACTGTATGTG
Organism: Danio albolineatus; assembly: GCA_903798035.1. Classification (NCBI taxonomy): domain Eukaryota; kingdom Metazoa; phylum Chordata; class Actinopteri; order Cypriniformes; family Danionidae; genus Danio; species Danio albolineatus. The sequence goes on along the minus strand of CAIGQQ010034181.1, from coordinate 7,368,940 downwards.
GAGCGGTTTCTCCGCAGCGGCTAAACTGGAGAAGGTGGTGTCTGAGAGATTAGCGTCGCTCCAGGCAGCGAGGAAAGAGTCCCCCAGGACAGAGTCCGCGGACGGCTGTCGGTCTGTCGGCTACCTCCAGGATATGAGCACCCCAGCCTCCCAGTGCATTGACCCGTCGGTGGTGTTTCCCTTTTCACTGACGGACAGCACAAAGCCGTGCAAACCCGCGCCCACGCCGGCTTCCACAACACTTGCACTGGATACTCCGCCAAACAGTGGGAGTAGCAGCAGCAGCAGTGACAGCGATTCCGGTGAGTGACAAGTTATTTAACTCTTTTCAGAACTACCAACTTTGTTGTTCAGCTTACATTTTTATGGGTTTTATAAATGAGACATAATTGGCTTTACGCATGAAATTGGTGGCGGTTAAAGCGTTAATCCTGGACTGCATAGTGAAGGGACACTCCCGCCCACTGCACTTTATTCTACGCTAGGTTGTAAATTTGACTAATTTATTTTACTTTTAAACCCAAACAGATGACGAAGATGACAATGAAGAAGAGGAGGAGGAGGAGGAGGAGGAAGAAATTGACGTGGTCACTGTGGAAAAGAGAAAGTCAGTGAAAAAGTCTGACGCCAACGCAACGCATCAAAGCCCGGTCGTCCTCAAGCGGTGTCACGTTAATATTCACCAACACAACTACGCCGCCCATCCGTCCACGCGGAACGAGCAGCCTGCTGTCAAGCGGATTAAATTCGAGAGCCACATCCGGGTGTTTAAACAAATTAGCCATAACCGAAAATGCTCGAGTCCCAGGACGTCGGACTCTGAGGATAACGATAAGCGGAGGACTCATAACGTGCTCGAGCGGCAGCGGCGGAACGAGCTCAAACTGAGCTTCTTCGCGCTGAGGGACGTCATTCCTGACGTGGCGAACAACGAGAAAGCGGCCAAAGTGGTGATCCTGAAGAAGGCGACGGAGTGCATAGCGAGCATGCAGGAGGACGAACAAAGACTGATCTCAATTAAGGAGCAGTTGAGGAGGAAATGTGAACATTTAAAACAGAGACTCGAGCAGTTGAGCAGCTCTTAAGCTGTTTGGACTTAATTTATGAACTTGTTTTATGCATCCTTGTATGGTTATGCCATGAGTCGACACAAGGTCTGGCGAGGGTGTGGCAAAGTAGTGAGCAATCTTGCATTGATTTATACGATTTGAACTGCCTCAATCTGGACGCAATAGAGGTTGAATTTATTTGTATTTAATTTTATTTTTAGTAATAACATGGTCCATAGTTCCATTTGCTGTTGGCCTTAACTTAATGTTTTTTGTAAGTTTTGTACATAATGCACATATGTATTCAAGATTCTGTTGATTTCTTAAATGTGTTTCTCTATAAAAATTGTGTTTTTGACTAATCCTGTCTTTATTGTGGACTCATTTCTTTAGCTTTTTTCTGTCATCATAATGACCCTCTTTTATAGTCTTTGATTAGGTTATCCATTAAGACCACAGTCTTGCACTGTTGTAATGGTTAAATTGTCTGGTTTGTTTCAGTGTACACTTTGTTTTGCTCTACATTCTATCTTGGCAACACCATCATCTGTTTGTCAATTTGGAGTGACTAATGCTTTTGTCAGAATTACACCATTATAAGCATCAAAGTTTATTTTAATTCACTTGGGGTGAATTACACTACGACACATTGATCTTGTCACCAGCTGTAGCTCAAATCCTTAGAGATCCACAGTGAGTGGAGTTGTGATGAACTGCATAATCCATCAGAGAATGGAGATGAGTTACTCAATGCTTCTTTTCTAAAATATATAATTTTTCATACACTGATCTATTTGAGCTTTTTAACCTTGGTGCACCTGCTGGTCAAAAAGATGTCTCCTTCCCTTCAGTGCAGCTGTTTTGAAGACCATGCTACAATGTGAAATCCCAGAGGGAAACCAGCTCAGTCCTGACCTCACTTTCAACTCGTAAATGTAAAATTTGAGTTGTTTAGTAGAATGCATTGCATTCCCCCTTTCACAACCTGTTTAAAAACTTCAATATGATTAAGTCCTGTTAACTGTCAGTTAAGATTAAGTCCTGTTAAGTGTCAGAAGTTCACTGAACATTTTTAGAAACCAGTCCAGGGGGGATGAGGATGTCATTTTCTCTTGCACACATTCCCAATGGGTTTACTGTTTTCAAAATACTTATATTTACTGCATGATGCTGTCAATAACACTCACTGTTTACATATAAAGCACACATAAGTTTGTCGGGCATTCCTAAATGAATTTCTAACACCTGTGGAGCATAAACATCTAACATAAGTAAACGGGTCAGTCATGTCATTTGTGGGTCTGCTATTGCACAAGACAGCTTGCATGATGGGTGTATTCTCATTCTGCATACCAAAATGATTTCAAGCAAATATATCATTACAGGAACACTCATTACAGTGTTTTTATGACCTACCCTGGATCTACTTGGAGCAATAATCCGAGAAATGTGCTAAGGAGCCAAATGAATGAACTCCGGCTTTAAATGCTTTCTGTCAGTGACAGGTTGTCAGAAATGATTAGTTTTAGTGTCAGTCATTATGGTGTTGTTCGCGATCAAAATAAACACCACAATGAAACTAAATATACAATATGGCATATATATAAACACCAACAGTAAGTTTATAATTGTTTTGTGTAATAAAAGATAAAGTTGTCGTACGGTGACGTCAAGCCCTGATCTGACTATGCAAAGCGCTCACGATGCGCGTGCTGCTGTGAGCACATGGAGGAGAGAGGACGTTCTCTTAGCAGCCTGGCTAATGTAGCATGTGGCTCGCAAAATATTACGAAATAAACAACATTTTTCACCTGGAAAGTGAGCTGACTTGCCTGGTGCGTCCAAAAATGGTAAGATTGTTTTCCGTTGTCACGTTTAAGATGTATCCATTTGTTGTGAAACAAAATCTTAGCTTTAGCAAAACAATGTGCTCATGATTTGTGCCACAGGTGTAAAGATTTAATTCTGCTTCATCTGCCGTGATACATATTAGTGCGACAGGATTCGCGAAATTATTCAGTTTAATCATTATTAATGTTTGTCGTTAGCATTTAATTATATTATTGTACATTAATTTGAGCTCTGAACTTTGCACGTTTATGAGTAGTGATTCATTGTTCTGATTTGTCATAGCTTTGGCTCGTGATTTAATTCTGCAAAACATGAAACATTTTGTTAATACAAGGTCGATGTGACTCATTGTAACAGTTTTGATGTTATCCATAGGAAACATTACAAACTTTTTTTATCAAATTAGACTTTATATGGAGTTTGTGTAAAGCTGTCTTCCATGACTGGTTATAAAGGATACTAACGTTGCGGTGGACTCAGGTTCTTAGATCTTATAAGAAGAAACATAATTTTGGCTCAGTTATAGGTTGTTATCCTAATTGGAAGCTTTTCTTTCTGTTGTGTTATACCTGTGTTTTTTTTACACTTTTTTTAAATTCAAGTCAAGCAAGCAGGTTCATTGAGAATTCAATAGTATGATATAGTATGATTTCCATACATCTTACATAAAGTGTAGTCAGGTTTGATGATTTATTCTCAATTTGCTGACCTTGTCATTGTCACTGTAAGCGGTGGCTGTCATTCCTCAGTAAAGTGTGTTGACAGAGTTCATAAATAATTTTCTGAGCCTCTCAGTCTATCATTGGATTTAGGACTCCCCTGTAAGAGATTTACAGTTTGGACGCTTGTCGTGGTCTACACGTTACTTCTGTAGGGGATTGAATACGAAAATTCTAATCCTACATATAACACTAATAATACAGTTAAATACATTACCTTTCATTAAAGTTTCATTTAGATCCGGTGTTGATTAGTCTTACCCTCATGTTATGACCAATACCTGGATGTGTCAAGTCTTCACACAAAATACGACTTCAGGAGTTGAGATCCGTCATCTCATTGGTTGAATTCTACAGGACTTTTGGGAGGGCTGTTTCATTCTTTACCTGGAAACATAATTCTTGGAATGCCAAACCCAAAACAAGAAGAAAGCTGTTGTGTTCGCAGTTGAGACAATGAGTGCTTCATCGGGATCAGTTAAAGGCTGGCTTTTCAATAATTTGTGTGCATGGACTTTGTTGACTGAAAACGACATTCGTGATTGGATGATTGATTGTTGCACACTGGTCTTTCATGCTCCAAAAACATGAGGGTGAACAAAACAAACCGTGACTTGCTCTACATGTCAGTCAGGTGCCCTTATGTTATGGCCAGTCTTGGACTAATGAAAGCTGCAATGAAGTCCAGACCTTTTGAAGAACACGAGTCTTAAATTAAGTGTTGATTATGTGGGGGGAAAAGCATCTCAAGCATATTAGCTTGTGTTCTGCAAATAAAAAATGAGTAGAAGTTTGGAATAACACTGTTTTTTTCTTATTTAGGATGCAATTCCATCAGTCCTGTGGTTCTGCTGACATTTTCAATGCATCGCATCACCATTGCAGGTGCATCATACAAATGAATTACTTTTCAAAGCTGTTCCATAGCTTTAACATGTCCCCAGAGAGTAGACTTGACTCAATCACAGAGCTTGGATTTCAGTCAGTTATGTTGCAGTCGAACGGTCATTGTGATTGAGTGCTCCATGCATGGGCCTCCTTTTCAATGCAACTGAATTTTCCCGTTTAAGATGATAACTGTAGCATGCTGCCTGCTGCCACAGGTCATCTGCGTTGACCTCAGGTCCAGTGCATGACCACATACGCAGGGAAGGTCTAAAATACACCACACCCTCAAGACTGTTGACATATCATTTGTCTCCCATATAAAGTATACTGCTGACTTCATTATTCATTGGTCATGAAGCATGGATTCAAATGCACCTGGGGAGATGTAGCAGCTGGTGGAGCATGCAGAAATGATTGCTCTAGCAACATGGCTGAATTGGTTTTGATTAGATGAGCACGAATGTTGATCTGAATGTGCGGGATGGCACTTTGTTGAAGTTAATGATCCATAAACAGAGCTGGCTGGTTCTTCTCCCATATGGGAGCCCAAGTTAGTGTTTACAGTTTGGTTTAGGGCAGTGGTCCCCAACCTTTTTATCACAGCGGACCGGTCAATGCTTCACAATTTTACCTCAGCCCAGGGGGGTGCGTGTATGTAGATTGCTAGGTGACCATCAACCGTTTGCTCAGAGGATGACAAGCTGACAAGACATTGCTGCAACTCAACAATACAATTTTTTATTTATGGAGAAAATTAAAAAGCGCTGCAGTGTTTGTCTGAGATAATTAGTCTACTGAAATGTGTATATTCCTTACAAAATATGAAGCTGATCGGTCAGTTCTTGACACGACTCAAGGTTAGGCATGGGCCAGTGTAAGATTCTGACAGTATGATAACCTTGGATGTAAATATCACGGTTTTACGGTATTGAGATTACTGCTCTAAAATATATTCTTTTTAAATGTCTTGGTAAAAAACTAAAGCTTTTTTCCCCCTTTATACACAATATATTTTAATTTGTGAAACTTTTAAAATATTTTGGAACAGAAAATATGTCAGGCTAAATAATTCAAATTAATCATTGACTTCCGCTGTCTTCATTTGTTTCAAAGACACAGATTTCTTTACAATTCAAAACGACTTCTTTGGATATCTTTTCTGGTGGAAATACTGTTGTCTTAAACTTAAAAAAAATAATAATAAAAAAAATATATCTTACTCTTACCTTAGGAACGGTTTAACAGAAAATTTTGATGGTTTTATAACCTTAACTTTTCCAAACCGTGGTATATCTTGAAAACGGTTATCGTCCCATACCTACTCAAGGTGTGCTTGCAGCATTCTGAAGATGTTTTCAAATGGGTTGCGCTTGCATGTGTGGCTCCCAATAAGTGCAAGCCACATGCCTCCACTGGAAATAACGAACTTGTGAGCAGAAAAAATGCAATATGTGAACGGCAGCTGTCATTTGTGATCTCCAGCAGTTGATCTTCTTGCACATACATGCTTAATTCACCTGATTTGTTGACAAATGGGTTCCGAATCCATTCCTTGGCAGTTCATGGGTCCTTGACTGGGCCTTTTCCCCTCAGCAAAGAAACATTCCAAAGATGTCCGTATCTTACTCATTTTGCTAGCTTGTGGGTTAAATTTTGGTGTTCAAGTGACCGAAATGAAACCGAGAAAATGCTGTCATTTTTTAAAATAAAAGATTTTTTCAAAATAAGAGATTGTTCAAATTCAGATGAGAAATAAAATGAAAATAATGAATGATTTCTTATGCAGCCCAGTACCAGCTGATCCACAGAAAAGTGACCAGGTTAGGTAAAGTGAGCTAATAAAAAAATGTAATAGTAAAAAAAATATATAGGAGCCCAATGACTTTTATTGAATGACACAGCACATGAAGGAATGCTGTTTGCTGACTCATAGATTGAATATGCCCAAAGGATTACAATATAAAAATTGAAAGGTTTTAATTTATAAGGTATAAGACAAAGATTTGCTGTTTATTTACTTGCCCTCAGGCAGAACGTTATAACTGACGTTTTATCAGAAAACAGACGTCTATTGTGACATCATAATGGAAACCTCATGATCTGTTGTGAAGGTCAGGCTGCGGTTAAGTTGATCACTCGGCCATAGGTTGAGCTCATGTTCTCTTTCATTTACATAACCAGAGACTGCGTATTTGTCTCAAAAACAAATCCCAGAGAAATCTTTATTTAAACTCTGTGCCCCCGCGGAGTGAATGAGTTGTAATTGTCTGTTGCGGTCGGCCCAGTTTTTGGCGCTTAGCACTGAGTATTTAAAAGATGAGTGTGAGGCTGACATGGTGCTAATGTCACCGAGTCTCATCCTGTCCTCACACTGGGGTTCATTCGGGGCACTGGCAGCTTCCCAGATACTGAGAGAAGCAGCTCTGCTCTCTCTCTGTCTGTCTCTATTACTGCAGCATGCAATGGCTCTTTAGGGAATGATTTGAAACATAATCTTCAGTAGCAGCTTCCATAAGAGGTTGCGATATTTATCCAAGTGCTCAGCTGTTATGTTACGTGGTTTGTAAAAGATGTCAGAGACCCGAGTTGTCCTATCCTATTGCTCTTGCTCACCCATCACCTAGTTCTGTGGTTCTCAAGTGAGAGTCATGATATAAAGATCATCTTTCTGAGGGCAGAGAAACACAAACTCTATTGAAAGTCTATTCATCTAAGCCCCCCTCTGATGTTTCAAAACAATTACTACTAGGGAGTTTGAAGCATAGCCATAGAAGAACTGTTCAGATTCACGCAAGTACCTTTCAGTTATTGTTGCTTTCACCTGAAAGATATATTGATATAGAGATATAATCATATAATAATATCTTGTATCTAGTGGGATAATTTTTAAACCAGGGTCTTTAAAATTATATGCCTCGGCCTACATTTGTGTGAAACATAAAATACATTGTACCGGCTATGTTTCGTTGCATGTTTCAGTTGAAAAATCCACTAGAGCAAAGTCTAGATTTTTGCATATCTGAGATGTTACTTGGGGGACATTTTTGTATTTCCTTCTTTTACACATCCATGAGAAGCAAGGCTTGTAGTTCAGATTACTAAGCAAGCCACTGACCTAAACCCATCCAATAGTGTTTTTAAATGCAAACATAAGAGAAAAGTGCATTACGACCACAAAGCTTTACTTGGATTTCACATTGCTGTTGTGGAACTGTGCTTTACTGGACTCTAACCTGAATGCTCTGCAACTACAACATAGAAAAGTTATCCAGTATGGAGACACAGTAGAAAAGTGAGGTCAATGTATTTCATTACAAACTATGGACATTGTTAAATTGTTTTGTTGTATTATTTAATTGGTGTTGTGCATAAATGTAGATAATGCCTCTGTAATTATCATTACTGTGAAAAGGAGCTTAACTTGTTGGCGTCATACTGCCCTGTAGCAGTTTATTTAAACTAAAAACTGCAGTCAACACACATTTTAAAGTATTTATTTGCAGTTTCTCAAAACTTTCCAATGCGCATGTGTTGGAAGTTTCTATGGGTGTGTGGTTCTTTATGAAATCATTGATGCCAATTAAGATGTAAGTTTGGCATTATGGCCATGACACACGAAGATGATTTCATAGAACTTCAATGACAAAAGCTCTCTCTATGGTCTCCAACTAAAAGCACTTGGACAAATCAAAAAGGTTTTAATTTAATTGGCTTGATATATCATTGGCCATTGTTCTACATTCCATGTTGGATGAAAAACAAAACTAGGACTGCCCATATACAAACTCACACAAAGCAGTCTTTTTTTGAATATCACTGTTATTTCAGTCATCTGGAATAAAAAGTACTGTTCTTAACATTCATTTTGGAATGGCCAGCTAAGAAGACATTAGAGCAAGCTGTCTTTACGTCTTTGCTCACTTTTAGCAATTTATCTTTTTTTACTCAGGCACTGACTTTTTCAGAAATCAAAATGATCTCTCTCCTGTTGAATTGTGCAAATTGATCCTAACGTCTTTTAGCTTCATGAAAATACCAGTATAAAGTATAATATTTGTTTCAGACAGGTTTCTCTTAATCTTTTGCCATTTCTTTTTCCCTCGCGTCATTTAGACATGCAGACCTGATCTCATGACCTGTGAATGGCTTTCTTAATGTTGTCTCTTTCCAATAAACTGAGATAAAAGGAGCTATTACACATTTGACCTTTAGTTCTTGTTATAAATGTCTTGCACTCACATCTACACATTGCCCTGTCATAAGAGTGACTTCTGTATCACATTTTAGCTCTGTGTGGAAACGTAGGTGATCAAACTAGTTAATGCTGAAGCGTTCCTTGAAGGCAGGATGTGATCAGATGGCACATATTTTATCTCTCAGGCTTTTACGGGCATTTTATGGATCAGATAGCAATTCCTAGAGTCCAGGTTCATCCTTCATGGCTGACTGAAGCTGTGGCAAAGTGAGCGGTCTTCCCTTTCATGTTATGGGATGAGTAGTTGAGGACTCAATGACTTGGGCTCTTCCGCACAAGCCCTGCATGTCCCCGGGGAGGTTAGAATTGCTCCGGCCGGCCTCTGTGTAAAGAAGAGGAGATAGCCGGCCATCTGGAGAATACGATACGATCATCGTTGGTTCCTGCTATTTAAAGTGCCCCATCAACCCCCCTCCAGCATATCTCCCTTGGCTTTGACACATGCTTAATGGGATGTTAGTCATATATTTTATATAGTCTTATTTCCTTTTGTTTATGCCTAGCTATTAAACCCATCCTCAAATGTGGACTGAGAGAGTTCAGTAATGTGTCCTCTGTGGGTTGTGTGTTATGTCAGTGCTCATGTTCTAGTGTTGTAGTGTTGCTTTTGTGTGTTTGTAAGGAGTATCGTGTTCTCCTGACACACACACACACTCACAAGGATGTATAGACATATCGCAGCCAAACAAAATGAATTATTCAGTTGAGCTCATAGTGTGTGCTGATTGGATGAGGTAAACAGAAGCCACACAACAGTTGTGAAACTTAATATTGAAAAAATCTTTTGGTTTATAATCTAAGCTCACTCTTTGTTCTTGAATTACATTGAAGAAATTTGAGGAACCAACCAATGATACTAAGGAAATAAGTCGTTTTTTTTTTTTTTTTGGCCAGTCAATATTAAGTTTGTCCAATAATGTAAAATGACCTCATTTACTCTCCCTCATGTGGTTTTACGCTTTATAAATTAAATTTTTACTTCTGAACACAAAAAAAGATATTTTGGAGAATGCTGTTTGCTGGTACTCATCAGCTTCCATAGGAGGATAGCAGCAACCAGCTTTTTTGTGTGTCCAATTGAAGAAAGTAGCTGAAATGAATTTTGAAGTGAAGAGTGATGAAATGATAGGATAATGAAAGAATGATAGGAAAGAAAATGTTCTCTTTAAGTTCAAATACTTTCAAGTTTATTGCCAATATTGAAGCTCCGTGGTATTTTAATATAATTTCTATTCAATTCTAGGGGTGAAACGATTCATCGTGAGCCAGTTAAAAATCGATTCAAATATGTGACGATTCAAAACCGGTAGAAATGTTTATCGAAACACTACATTTTTTTTAACAGAGAGGGCGCTGTGTTTACAAGCACAAACTCGCTTTACTTGCACATCAAGAGGTGGAGTGTAGTGAAGACTAAAGGCTGGCTCACACTGTGTGATTTAATTAATTAATTAACTTATTTATTTGTTTATTTATTTATTTTTGAACATCCTGAGCGATTGTGGAATGTCAGACTGCACCAACAAGTCATACTGTAAGATCTCCGCTGTCATAAAGTCAGACTGAACGACAATGAAGACATGCCAAACACGAAAGAAAACGTCCCCAGAGATTGATGTCATCCACCTGTGACACTTTCACTGTCCGCGTTCTGAAATGAGCAAATGTAAACAAACTGTTGCGCCAACTCAGCGTGCCTCAATAATAAAACCTGCGCGATTTGAATTGTTGCATGGATTGTGTCATCAAATTCGGTGCTCCTGTTGGTTCTTGGATTGATGCTCATCGCAGCTGTTGTCACACTTCAGGAAAGTGTCTGAAATCTTCTGACTTTGCCAGAACTTCATCGGATGAAAAATCTGATCATTAAGCGGCTGTCTGTGAACATGTCAAACCAACGATCAAAGATCACACATTATAACCTTGGATTTCAGGAATCTTTTACAATTTCCCAAATTTGTCTGAGATGACAAAATCGTGGCTGAAATCTCACAGTGTGAGCAGGTCACACAGTGGATCAGTGTTTTCATAGCGAAAGTTTAAAGAACTTACCTCTTACCTCTTAAAAGGCTTACCTCTCCACACTAGCCATCTCAGTCCCCAGTTTTTCAGCAGTGGGCATTGTAAATGTGCAAAGACCTCGGCTTATGCCAGAAAACATAGATATGCTGATATTTCTTTTTAAAAATGTAAAATCTCTGCACAATCACAGTTTTAGTTTGTTTATATTACTGAGTTTTTTCTAGTTTGTATTATTATTATTATTTTTTAATTCACCTTAAATTTGTTTCAAATAATTTTGTTAAATCTCGACTGAATCGTATGATTAGAATCATGAATCTTATCTAATCGTGATTCAGGTAAATCGTTATATCCCTAGTCAATTCATATTTTCAGTTTTCTTTTTGGTAAGCTCAGGTGATCTAATATCACTTCAATATTTGCGTTCTTTGTTACTTTTTTTTAACAAAAGTTAAAAAAAAATGTACTTAGCAATTGTAGGTTTTGTAGACTAATAACTGATATAACTTATGTTCGCCATTAAGCTTGAAGTAGTTTTGTTGATGAACATCTTGAGAAGTGTGCTAAACAAGAATGAGTGTCTCTTGGCTTGATTTACCAAGATGTCCTGTGGTGAAGGGTGAGAGAGTTTGGAAAGTGTTAGTTTAACTGGCAGGGAGCTTTCCAGAACAGATGGGACAGTAGTTGGAGATGACATGTTCTACTACGGCGGTGCTAATGCCCTCTTGAGTCTTATGATGTAATGGTGCAGAGCAGATGCCTCTACAGATCTTGGTGTAAGAAAAGCGCAGTGAAGTGCTTTCTCAGCGGTCAAAGGTCAAGAGCTTACAGTGACATGAGTGGATGCTTGACTCACTAATACATTTACCCAAGAGTTTATGTGCAGAGTCTAAGTGTGTTGTAAGTATATAGGCAGTCTTTTTGAAATGTAATCCTAAATAAAGGTTCTTGCATCGGTTGCTTGGTGATTAGTCATTCTTTCCCCCCCTGTGGCACAAAAGTGACACAATGAGGGTGTTAAAACAATAAACTACAAGGCGATGCAAAACAGCAGTTAAGGTTGACAGCTGGCCAAACATTTTCCTCCATTTCCTCTTAACCTGCGCTGAAGAGGAAATGTCCTATAGTTCTTGAGATATATACACACAGTATGCACTGAGCCTAAGGCTTTAAAGGTTATATAATTGTAAAGGTAAATCAAATTTGCATTATTTTTAAGTAATGCACTAGTAAGATAAAGGGTAAGGGCGTACTCACACTATGCTATCCGAACCGTGCTCAGGCCCATTTCCCGGATAATTTTAGAAGTGTGAGTGCGCTGAATCGGGCTCAGGCACGGTACAGTTGGCCGGCCCTGGCCCGGTTGGAAGAGGTGTGCCTGAGTCCGGTTCACCTGGGCTTTGGCGCGGTACGCTTGTAGTGAGAGTGCAAAGCGTGCCTAAGCCCGAAACTGAAGAGGAGACGTGACTTTTGGGGGCTGTTTCATATAGATTTATTAATCATTCTTTCTTAATGAATGCACACTGTTATAGATTATTAAAGACGCAAACCCCTCTCTGCACGACAGCTGCGCCTTTAGTAAACCTTCTAATTCCTGCAGCACGAGGACGTCATGATTGTTTATGAGCGTCAGCAGTGGCTGATCTGTTTGGGGGAATATCTGACTGTGTGTCACTGCATATCAAACGACTAAAACCATATAATGATATAAAGAAATCTCCACTGAAATCTCAGAGAGCGCTTCTCTTACACTGAATAGCGCATCATCGATGATGTAAGCGTGCTCAGGCCCGAATGCAATGTGACTGCGGGCCGTCGGGGGAGACGGAAGAGGGGACAAGCGTGCTTTGGCCCGGTTAAAGGGAACTGTACATAGTGTGAGTACGCCCTAAGATGCCCTAGAAGTCATGTTTGAAAAAAAACAAAAAACAAAAAAACATTGTTGATATCAATAACATTTTATATGTGCAGTGTTTTTTCAAAATAATGTTCAACTAGGTCTGGAGGATTCATTGAAATTAAATCAGAAACATGATTTAGCAAAGTTACTATTGTCTACTGCAGGTTTTACTAGCATAAATTATAGGTACTACATTTTGATATGGCTCCATTCAGAACATAGAATCAACCAAACCAAATGTTCTTTTTCTTTTTCTTATATATTCTCTCATATGTCTCAATACAAAAGATATTCTCTGTTGCAACCTTTCATAATATTAAATATATTGCTGCATTTCTATATTACTATATATTGCTACACCTTTCTGTGCTGGATTGTTGGAGGTTCAGGTCTTAAAAAGTGTTTAAATCTAATGAATTCACTGTCACCTAATGCCAATAAATTGGCCAATACCATTAGAGCCATATATCTACACAACCTGACAAAAGTCATGTCATCAATCCCAGTTGTACGAGCAACAAATAATAACTTGACTTGATCATATGGAAAAGTGGCATAAGGTAGATTTTTCTAACAAATCATCTGTTGAACTGCAATCATTTCAAATACTGCAGAAGACCTATTGGAACCTGCATAGATCCAAGATTCTCACAGAAATCAGTCAAGTTTGGGGAAGAAAAATCATGATTTCGGGTTACATTCAGTATGGGTGTGTGTGAGAGACCTGCAGAGTGGATGACAACATCAATAGCCTGAGGTATCAAGACATTTCTGCTGCCCATTACATTACAAACCACAGGACAGGACAAAATCTTCAGTAGGAAAACACCCCTTCTCATACTTCAGCCTCCACATGAAAGTTCCTGCAAGCAAAGAAGGTCAGAGTGTTCCAGGATTGGCCAGCCCGGTTACCAGACATGAACATTGTTGAGCATGTCTGGGTAAAGATAGAGGCATGGAAGATGAAGCCAAATAATCATGAAGAACTCTGGGAGTCCTGCAAGAACGCTTTCTTTGCCATTTCAGATGACTTTCTTAATAAAGTTGTGTCATTTCAGAGATGGATGAATGCCGTCGTTCAAGCTCATGGGAGTCAAACACAATATTAATTATTTTTCCACTGCACCGTGACTTTATATTCTATACTGTACATTATTTCTGTTAAGTGACAAGACTTTTGTCAAAGCAAAGTCAGACCTTACTGTCCTAATTAAATAATTAACAGTCAAAACATGACCAGATTTTATTTTGGTAAAACAAGCGTAATCTATAGGTCTTTGCTTTTCATATAAGCCACTTCTGATAACAAATGATCAACTAGAAGTCATGTTATTATTTGTTGTTTAAACTTGGAAAGACAACAAGACTTAGTCAGGTACTGTACTTTAAGCATAATTATTATTCTCATAGTTCTTTTTAAGTAGGTATTCTGTGTTTGCTGTGAAATTAGATTATCATGTGTTATTAACTCTAATAGATGGAGTTGGATCCTTATGACCAAGCACCTGAAAGCAAATTTCATGGTGTATTTTCCCTCCTTTGTTGAATCGCCTTCAAATAAGATCTTTAATTGAATATAAAAAATATAATATTTCAGGTATCACAGAATGCATAAAGCTTCAGTCATAATAACTATTTAATTTTGTGGCTTGAACAGGAGGAACAAGCTCTATTCATTACTGTGCCTTGAGGACTGATTCAACGTGACTGATGCAAGCCTCTCTCTGTTTTTCAATTAGTCTGTATACGAGTCAAATCTAAAAGGATGAGCTAAAGGGCTTCAGAAGTTAGTAAGAAAGCTTCCATGTTTGATGATTTGAGTACAGCAGACGCCATTCTCAAACAGCTGAGATGACTTTGGCTTTTACAGTGAAGAGAGAACATATTTGGAGTCATCTATTGCAGGTACAGCATCTGTTTAGTGTCGAGCTCACATCTTGGCGCGCATGATGAATCTCTCCTTCGTTCCATGTACATTTTCACAGGCTAACTGCCTCAGCTGTCCTATGCTGACTTTTCTTGGAATGCAGACTTGAGGATTTCTTCCACGAGTCTTCTTGGAATCAAACTTTTTTTTTTTTAAGGCTTTTGGGAGTCTTGTTTCAGCCACGTGCCATAGACCCACAAGTCCTTGTGAAATATTTGGCACTTTAATTCATCCAAACATCCATAGAACTGATATTGCTGCTGTCTTGGCCATCGCCCAGCTTTCTGTATTATGTTAAAGTTGAGGGAGATGTTTGTGCATTCAAATACACCAAGAGTCCATGGAGACTCTTCTCTTCTGAGTAGGTCCCTTACAAAAGCAGATATTTAAAAGAAAATGAGGAAATCCGCTCTTTTTTTTTTTTTTTTTTCAGATCTTCTGAGCTAATCCCTTGATGTAATTCCAGTTCCACTACAAGTCTTCTAAGAAGTC
The DNA here is from genome assembly GCA_903798035.1 of Danio albolineatus. Classification (NCBI taxonomy): domain Eukaryota; kingdom Metazoa; phylum Chordata; class Actinopteri; order Cypriniformes; family Danionidae; genus Danio; species Danio albolineatus. The sequence goes on along the minus strand of CAIGQQ010034181.1, from coordinate 7,353,837 downwards.
ATTGAGAACAGTGAAAGTTCGTGTAGTTTTACTGATCAGCAGATAAAATGGAAACAAAGGTCCACATATTGTGCTTATTGCTGTGTTTTGTAACTTCTGGTTTGTGCATTATTCAGCTAGATTGTTTTTTTTTCTTTAGTGGTAGTTCCCCAAAATGAAAATTTGCAATTCATTCAATCACCCTGAGGCCATCAGATAAAGGTGACTTTTTTTTTTTTTTAATCGTTCTTGGTTATTCTTAAAAATACAAATCTACCAGCAAAACTACCATCTTGCCTTAAGTGTTCACCTTTTAGTGTGTTTGCACTGCAGAAAATGCCAGTGATTTTCAGTTCTTCATTTAGTTCTTAGAACTTCATTTGGGAGAGCACCTAGCAGGGTCTTATCCAGCACAATAGGAACTTCTAGTGATGCAAATCTATGCTGCGCTCCATTCAAACACTGACAGTATTCAAAGGTGCGACAAGACATATACACACAGAAAGCTGATGTTAGCACCATTTACCTGTTGCTTTTGTCTATGGTGTTTATTTACAGGTTCAGCGATATCTGATAGCTCTAAAAGCTGTCATAGGTTATTTAGTACTGCTTTTGCTGTTTTAGTAGCATAACATGTGTTATGAAACCCTCATCACATACACGCTCCAGTTGTTGGTTTTCTTCAATGCAGTGCTTTGTTTCTGTCACCTGGCTTATGTCACTGGGTTTCTGCTTCTGAAGCAAAACGATGGGCCTTTGTGAGAAAGTGACATTTACAGAGAAGGTGCATTTATATTTTAAGATGGAGGTCCTTCACTGTGTTTGATCATCATTTTTATTGGTCCGTGCTTTTGAAATGTCAGATAAAGCAATGTAGTTAATTTTCACATCCTGAGATAAATGGAATCAGAATCCGAAAGAGCTTTATTGCCAGGTATGTTCACACATACGAGGAATTTGTTTTCGTGACAGAGCTTCTAGTGCAACAGAATTACAAAGACAGGACAAAAAACAGATAATAAATATATTTAAAAATAGAAGTGTTAAATGCAAATATACAATTGGACAAGTGTATGTACATGCATATTACTATATACAACGTTATATGTGCAGCTGTTATGTGCAAATTGGCATGTAAAGTGTGTTGTTAAATAAGTGTATGTGTATGTACAAAGTGTGTTGCATGTAGTGATGTTGGTTCCACAATTGTTATCATCAAGTCTTCATGAGATTGATCGCCTGAGGGAAGAAACTGTTTCTGTGTCGGGCTGTTCTGGTGCGCAGTGCTCTGTAGCGTCGCCCAGAAGGTAAAAGTTCAAAGAGGCAGTGTGCTGGGTGTGAGGGGTCCAGAGTGATTTTGGCAGCCCTTCTGCTCGCTCTGGATAAGTACAGTTCTTGGAGAGTAGGGATGGTTGTACCAATGATTCGCTCAGCAGTCCAAACTATTCAACGTAGTCTTCGAATGTCAGATTTGGTAGATGAGCAAACGGAAATAACAAGCAGTGATGAATAGGAAATAAGTGGAAACAACAAGCTGCGCTGTTCTCACCATGTTGCATGTTTTTTTTACCTTTACATCGGTTGTTTTTGTGGGTGGAAAGCCTGATCAGGCTTCACACAATATTGGCCCATTGTTAGGAAAGAGAAGGATCTTACAGTTTGGCCTCACTCCACTGTGCTTCCAGTAAACTCTGCATTTTTAGAGGGTCTTTATGACTGTGACAGCCGGCCACCCAAAACATAATAGAGTAATGACTTTGATTTTGTTAAATAACAGGAAAGAATGTCAAGAGGTATTGAGCATGTGTTATTTCAGTAACTGGGTGTTCGTCATGATTTAACCATCATAGTCATGGCTAAACCCACAGCTCCATTTGCTTTGTCAAAATTGGCTTGTTCAAAAAGTCCCCTCGTATGTCCTGCACTGCAGTCTTGCTATGTTATATAATCTAATTGAAACCAGTTAGTGCTTAAAATAGCCACATGAGGCCAAAGAAACAGAAACACCCTACATCCAGAGAAAAAAAACGGGACTTGGTTTTATGGCAATGCCCTTTTTTCTTTACTTACAATACTCTTGAGAGGTTCTTTGAAATGCCTACAAATAGATTTGTGTTTCTATTGTTGGATTGTTGTCTGCTTAGTGTAAATGGCCTCATCTTAGGAGGCCTTTGCTTGTTTTCTGTTAATTATGAATGAGCTGTCGTTCTCCCGCTCGCTCTCAGTTAGTCTTTTCCTCCATGACACAGTGATTTACTGATCTGCTCTCTCATGTTCCCTCTCTTTTGCTGAGTCACGGTGTGTATTTAAAGAGTTGCAGTTGGAGACCAAAGAAATATAACAGGATTCGCTTACACCTCATGAAGCGACTTGCTGCAGGCATGTTACAAGTGTAAGATCTAAAGCAGGACAAACGCTTGTGCGTACTCTTCTTAGCATGTAGCAAAAACCAAAAAGACCAAACTAGGACAGAGTTGAGAGACCAGCGGTTCCTATTTTAGATCTGCAGTCTGTAATGTACACACGTAAGCTGCCAGATCTCTTAAAATACTCCTGTTCTCAATCCAGTCCAGGAATCGGCTATCCTGCTCAGTGACCAGATATCATCTGGTCCAGCTCATACACTGATTCTGGTCAGTATGATGCCATTTAAATGACTCAGCCAGGAGGAAACTGACTGTTTCTCCCCTCCCCTTTCTTTGGTATTAAAGTTTTTTTTTCTCTGTTTCTATAAACAATTACATTTTCATTCTTGGCCTGCTTCCTGGAGAACCCCTGAGATGCCAATGAGAGAGTGAGGGAGAGGAATGAAGATATGTGAAGGAAAAAAACTGTAAACCTTCAAATTTATAAATGGATATTTTGTGTCTCCACCAAATAAAGATGCTTAAACAATCAAGGGCTTAGATTTTTTTTTAGTCATGGAGAAAAAATTCCCAACTATGCCAGGTCCCAACCTAGAAGGACTCGTGCCAGTGCGGCTTAACACACGTTTACCGTAAACAGCCTGGAATCCTGCCGTCTGTGTGAACAATGCACTGACTTGGCTGCCAAAACCGTAACCCTGTGTTTATGACCAAACCCACTTCAGAAGCGAAGGCTCAGGATTGTGTAATAGCACGACTGGCTTTACAGCTGAGTAATTATGGGAGTACTTGGATAAAATTTACCTTTGAAACCCAGTGGCCTCTGAAGGATGGTTGACTGTTGATGTAGGATTCTTCTGCCGTGGTTAGTGAGGTCAGTCTGGACTGAGTAAGTGTACTGGGTTCTGTTAGCTATGTCAGGGACTCGGTGTTCTGCTGTGTCCAGTCAGTGTGGGAGTGATGATGCATCAGGAGTTTTACCCAATAATTTATTTATTTTTTTTCTGTAATTGCGCAAATCCAGATTTTAACCACATTACAGTTGCATATCTCCTGTTTTTTATATTTTAATGGGCATTACTACCGACAACAGCAAAAACCAAGGACATAAATGACACAATAATCATATTTATGGGACAAACATACATCCAGTTCACTCATTCACTAAATTCAACAAACTTTTGGTATTTATTGCTAAGCTCTTGTTTGCTGTTTAACTTTTATGTTTAAAAAAAATGAAGCCATGAGCTGAAAAAAAAAAAAAAATCATAAAACTAGTTGCTTCTTTTTTTGTGCGTGTTAAGTGTGTTTTTATGTTTAATGTTTGGTCATCACATAGCATACCTGTGCATAATCAGGTGTTCTTCCTATTTGTTTCACTATTTTAAAAGATCTGTAACAGTGCTACCTACTGTATAAAAGTAAAAACCCGGGACAAAGTATCGATATCATGATTTTTCATGATGATTCCACCCGCAATGTAGCAATGTATTGATTTTTTACTGATAGGTATTATTGATGCGTACAAAAGATCTGCATTAATTCATCAGCATTGCACTGCTTCCATCTATCGCAGGTCATGAGGTGGTACTTCTCATAATGGAGGATTGAAAACCCATCAATGATGCAATTCTATAAAATACATGTGTTCTTAAAAAACTATTGATACATTTTTTCCCTTCATTACTAGGCATGGGCTGGTAAAAGATTCTGACGGTAAACCCTGGATAAAAATATCATGGTTTCACGGTATGACAGTATTGTGATTACTGCTCTAAAATATATATTTTTAAATGTCTGGCTAAAAAAACTAAATCTTTTTCCCCCATGAACACAATATATTATATTTTGAGAAACATTTAAAATATTTTGGGGCAGTAAACATGTCAGGCTAAATAATTACAATAAACCATTGACTAAAAATTAAATAAAAATTCTTACTAATACCTGAGGAACGGTATTGCAGAAAATCTTGGCAGTATGAAAATCGTGACTTTTACATACCGCAGTTTACCTTGAAAACGGTTATCATCCCATGCCTAGTCATTACAGATATCATAATATATTGTGGATGGTTTTCTTGGATTCCAGGTATCGTGATCTATCTGACTACATATTTCACTTTTGTTTTTGCTCTTTTTATGCTTAAAATTTCTTTTATTCAACATTACTCCAATCAGTCTAAATTAATGATTTCATTCCAAATAGAGCTATTTAAGTCGTCTGCTAAAATTGTGTTCATATAGCAAAATATATATCGCAGGAAAAGAAAATATCAGATTTTTCCAATATCGTGCAGCCCTAGAAAGTACTTGAGAACAGTAACTATTCTTACATTAATCTAAATAAATGAGAGCATTAGTAACTCATCAGAGGCAATTATTGAAGAAAAATGCATTGTGAGACAATATTTAAAAAAAAAAAATTGGTTTAATTTTTTTTAGGTAAAAAAAGCATCACTACAACTTCTGAAAGTGAACAGTCATGCATTACTGTTGCACAAGAAAATATTTTAACTATGTAAACTAAAATAAATGTAAAAATGATCACCACCACCACCACTTTGCTCCATTGGTATAGTTTTATTAATCTGAAAACCTAAAGAAACAACAGGGAAACACAAACACTGTTACATTTTTGTTGCTTTATTGCTTATATAAAGTGACTTGATTGCTTGTTGGTCAATATTTCAGCATCCATACTAAAATAAGTAGAGATTTTTGGTTTCAGAGATGCACATTGACATGTAACAACTGTACATTGCCGGATGTGCTGAAAAGTCACATTCAGACGGTATGCTAGTGATAGGCTCATCAGTCATTTATTTATCAAGCATTAAAGAGCCCATATTATGGATTTTTTAAAATAACCTTCCATGCAGTGTGTAACACAGCTCTAAATAAAGTGAAATGTCCAGCTAAGGCTTAAATCTGAAAGTGCAAAGTGTTTAAAACGATTGATTCATATATAAAGGAGTCGACTCGTTGTTTAAATGAATCGTTTTTAGAACGAGTCTTTAGCCGTTTCGGCTTGACATCAACGCAAAACATAAGCCCCGCCCACTAGTTGCGCGCGCAGACCCCGGGAAAATTGAACTCCCCGGCCCCGCCCACAGACATGGGAAAAGTGGATTGACAACAAGCACTGTATCGCAATAAGTGTTGTAGTATAACCAGCGGGACAGCAGTGACGTGTGATCTGAGTTTGATGGCAGTATAAAGATTTAGAGAGAAGTATGGGAGCTTTTGTAGTATTGGTTTTCGCGTTTTGCTCTTTGTAGACGGTCCCTAAGGATCGGTCTCTGCCGCCTGCACAGAGTTCAATATAATGCGTCCAGCACGTAGGAAAGCTAATTTTTAGGAAAATAAGCTTGTAGGCGATTGTATACATTGCGACGGTTGAAAAGAGGTGCTATTTGTGTAGGAACAATGTTTCGGCCATGAGTTATTGATCCGGAAAACAAGAATCTGCGAATCTATTGCTAACTTTACTGAACTCATCGGCATTCTGGTTAAATCATGTCCCGTAGACGCTATGCTCTGAAGTGCGAGGGAAAAGCTGTGTTATTTTCCCTACCTGGAAACCTCTTTTCCCTACCTGGAAACCTCTCTTTCCCTACCTGGAGTGGTTGAGGTTTTTTTTGGGTAAAATACCTGAGAATTATATCCCCAACATGGTGCTGTGTTCGCGTCATTTCTCTGAAGAGAGTTACACAAATCTACCAGCTTACAACGCGGGATTTGTTGCACGGTTGTTGTTAAAGGATAGATCAATACCCAGTTTATTTGGACCAGCATGTTCTTCCAGTTTTGTTCACTGTAACAAGTGAAATATGGATGTAGTTGTCTGTATTGTGTTTGCTCCGTGCAGCATGTAGTGGTAGCCATTTAGCTTACTGCCGAATGTAACTATTTGTTGGCTTACAATAGTCCATGAAGTGTTCATTATTACTGAATGTTTATTGTTATGATGAAGAATATAGCAATACGCTGTTGTACAACTGCATTGATGTTTTTTTAATATGTTCTGGCATTGGGCTGCTGACACGGACGTGACGTGGTAACGGAAAGGAGGTGCTTGGGGAAAAAGACTCGCTCAGACGATTCATTTGGGAGTCGGTGGGAAAATGAGGTATAAATAGATATTATAAGACATCGAAAGTGTTTTTTAACCTTGCATACATATCATCCTGTTGTTTGGGACTTCAAAAAGTGAAATTTAACTGTTCTCAACCCAACATATGGGCTCTTTAAAACATGTATCACGATTTGCAATATTTCGATAATTCCTGTCAACTATTTTTCCTTACTCATCATCTGGAATACACTGTATTAGTTTTAGACTACAGTGGAACGATGAGTGGTTGATCAAAGACTTGAGTTCTGTGATAAGGGGGAGGCATCTGTAACTGGTGACTGTCCTGCAGGGGGTCACAGAGGTCTGACAGCCTGGAAAGATCATGACACTCTCGTCTTGTGCCGAGGGGCGTGACTGAAGGACGTGCCATCTGCTCTAGCCAATAGAAGAGGTGGTCTATTGCTTAAGGGCTAATTTTGTTGTTTGTAGCTCAGCATGTGAGTATCCAAGACCAAAGTGAAGAGTTGCACCGTCCCAACACCCCTTGGGCCGACAGGGCACCTGTTGTGTGCCGGTAGTCCATCAAGGTCTAATTTATGAAGCACAGCTGTGGTGACTTGTGTTGACCTCTTGGCTTTGCTGGACGGCTGTGTGCTCTGGACGCTTCTGTCACGGTGGGAAAGGAGTTCATGGTTCATTCGGGTTCTCAGTCACGTTACTTAGATTCTAGTCTTATGTTACTTGTATTCCTGGTCATACCCCATTAGATGTCTTGTCACATGCTTCTTGACATTTGATTTCTCTACCAGTTAATTCTGATGATTTGTGTGGAAGCTAATATCATTTGCGTCAGGTTGCGCTCCCTGTTTAAAATAATTTAACTCCTGCTCACTGTGAGTCTAAACTTTGCAAGACATTCCCTACACTGGTTTTGGTGGGAAGTGTGCATATTTAAAAATGACCAAAAAGGTGAAATCGTCTATATATAAAGCTTTATACCAGTACCAAAGTACCTTTCAAGGAAACTCCATTCGTTCTGTTGCCAAATTTGCCTCTTATAATGCCTCCAGGCAATTAATCCAAGATCAAACTTACATCTGAATGAATGGGGGAATGCTGAAATCTCAAACTACTCGCTGAACTCGCAATTAAACTACATGTTTCAAAGCAGCAACAAAATCTGGCGTGACTTGTACCGTTATTGTTAATGATTAAGCACTTATTATGTTTAAAGCATGCTAATTCCAGTTACTGTACATAACTTCAGCTACTGTACATGCGTAAGGATTGTCACGACACCAATCTTCTTGGCTATTGGCTAACGGTAACCAGAGCATGCGATTACAAACACTGGAGAAATAGACACACAACCGGGAACAAAGACTGGAGGAAGGACACAATATGAGATGTGATGTCATTTCTCCTGTCAAAATCAACACAGGCACACAATAGTCCATGATCAACAGAGCTTGTCATAGCAAAACAGCAGTTCTACAAATTATGAACCAAACTGAATGAATATAAAGCTCTTCTGCAGAAAACAATAGTGTTTTTATGCTTCTTGTGTAGTCAGATTTAAAGAGGTGTAAACTATGCAAGATTTAATGGCTATTGAATCTGTAGTATCACTGGAGTCATGATGGAAATAGCCTCTTGAATAGACGACTGTAGTAGGATTTCATATTTTCCAAATTAGTAGTACTGGCTTTGGGCACAAAGGCATTGTTATCAATATGACTTTTATTACCAGTTTTTATTCCAAGTAAGTTTTCACTCACTTTGCATATGCAACTGGCAGTTAATTACATATTTGGAGTTCATATATGTTGTTGCCTGAACTTGAATCACTATGGTGAACCTACAAGTGTTTGTTCAGAGCCATACTGCAAGTAAATGGTTGCATTTTGCGACAAAGATTTGGTTTTAAGTATAGTAAGACTTATGGAAACCATTGACAGAAATATGGGATGTTGATATAAAATGGTAAAAAATGTATTAAATATAATAATTAATAAATTACTCCTTTAATTTATCAATATGAATTAATTTAAAAGTCATGTTAATTATGTATTTGTTTTAAATGTCGAACTGAATGATTTTCATATCAAATCATAGTCAGAAAATATCCTTACTTTAAGATCGTGAGCTTGTTATACATTTTTCATTACAGTTTTTGGCAATGAAAATAAATCTGCATCTCAAACTACTGTCAAATATTAAATCCTAAACCTTTGATACGCTTAATATTACATGTGCAAGCAAATCAGATGTTATTGCCACCCTCTGGATAAAATGTTAGCCTGGAGCCCCCAGTATTGGAACTATTTTAGATCTGTTAAATCAATCACCACTGAGGATCCATAAACTGAAGGAAGTGTCTTCTTCTTCAGTATTCCTGCTCAAGAAATATTTGCTTTTATTTATTAACCTATTTAACTCAAATTGAGAAGCCAGAAGGGTTTGCTCCATTCGGTGACTTCATCTTTGATTCCTCAGATAAGGATGATTTCTTCAGATGAACCCCTATAGACATACTGCACTAGTCTATTTAGTGCAAAACCACTAATATAATATATACAGCCTGAGTCGAGGCTTAGCGTGGGGAAGTGCGTGGGTAATTGAGTTTCCTTCCACTCTGCCCTGTTTATAGAGGACTTTTTCCTCTATCATTTCTTGAAAAGACGTCTGTGTGGATTTGTGAGACATGGTGGAACAGAGATGTGATTGTATAGGGAAGGTTTGAGCGTTCTTTCTCTGCTAAAGCCAGCTAAGATGAATATTAGTATCCAGGAGCCAGCACACATCCACTCTGTTTATATAAACTCTCTGTTGTACTTCTGTTCTCTCTGTTCTTTCGCTAACCCGCACACAGAGGCTATTCATACAAGCCCTCACACACACACAGATGCTATTTATACGAGTTCTCTAACACTTACGGTACATGCGCATTTTTTGAGAACATCATAGTATCAGATATTATCAGCAGCACCATTCAGAATTATTGACTGTTGTTTCAGTTCCTCAATTTAAATGCAGCAAGGTGGAGCTTGGATAGAGAAATAAAAAAATTAATTAATAAATAAGGAAGTATAATTTTATAAATGGAAATTTGTCATTCATTGATGTTCATATGCATTCATTTACACTAAATTGACATTATGTAATGGCTTGTTGGGTCTTTTGGCTTGATTGGTTTGATGTAATAAAGGTCCCGGTATACTACAACTGATGTTAAAACATTCTTTGTTTGAGGCAAAAACATGTTTAAAAAGTCTGAATGATGGTATACTGTTTTCAAACCTTCCGACATCTCCATTTTGCAGTTAGTGGGATTGTAAATGTGTCATGCCGCTCAAGTGGACTCCTAAACACAACAACAACAACAATGGTGACTGTGAGGGAATAACTGTTTCCTATAAGACAAACCGCCTTCACCACAGAGAAGAGCCACTATGGCATGCCATATTGCTTTCTTTTTTTCTAGACAGACACTGAATGGAATGATGTGTAGAACTTTCAGATATGCCACAGTGTGGTAGTGTTTATCGTCCAGTGTGTGAATCTTTAAAGCCCACATGAACCGGAAGCTTTTTTTATATTGTGACGCAGTTCCTAGAGAATCGTATTACTAGAAGAATATTAAATGAAAAAACAGTGGGCGTGGGCTATTTTTCTTTTTTTTTTTTTTTTTTTTTCCTACTGTGAGCTGAATGGATGTAGTAAAGTGGGCATTTCAAAATTGGGAAATGGGTTTTAGAATAATTATTACAACCTAGCAGACACCTTCTCCTCACCATTTCTGTTTGTATAGTATATTCCAGTATATTCATGTTTCTAACTGTAAAACATTCAAGTTAAAAAAATTCTAACTTGTGTTGTGCTTAGTTTTTTTCCTCGTGACTGACTCTGAACTGCATGGATACGGAGCACATTAAAGAAGGTGGACTTCCGGGGCACATCCACTGCTGCTTAACTGTCACAGACCAATAGTAGCTCAAAGGTGTTTAGGACCAAAGCAAACTCCATAAATGTATCCTTTTTTGATGAGCTATTTCGAAATGTTGCTTTAGTGTCACATTTATTTCTTATTTGGATCTCTTTGAAGATTTCTTTTGGTTTTGTTTCTTGATAGTGGAAATAAATTGCACCTCCATTCTAGGCATGGGATGATAACCGATGTTTGGAAAAGTCAAGGTTTTAATACCGCTAAAATGTTCCGTTATACCGTTCCTGAGGTATATGTAAGGTTTTTTAATGTATTTTTTATGTGTTGTAAAGAAATCTCTGTTTTTGAAACTGAAGAGAGCAGAAGTCAATGATTTATTTGAAATATTTAGCCTGACATGTTTACTGCTCCAAAATATTATAAATGTTTCTTAAAATAAAATAAATTTTGTTCAATGGGGAACAACCCAGATATTTAGAAAGAAAAAGTTTTAGAGCAGTGATCATAACACAGTGAAACCGTGGTATTTTTATCCAAGGTTATCACACCGTCAGAAACTTATACTGGCCCATGCCTGCTCCATTCTTATGAAGAACATCGAGTCACAACTTTTAAGAATGACCAAATCAACAGAAATAAATCAATGACTCTAGGTAAAACATTAACTTATATAAAACATGCACATCTGGCTGATGCAAAGGGCAAATTGCAAGAATTTAGATTGTCGTTATTTAATTTCTTTGATACTTCTGAAATTGATTTTATAGTAATTGTTTAATATATAATTTATTATTGGTTGTTGTTTAATTAATGATTAAAATACTTCTTCTTTTTTTTGGTCCGGTTATTTTGTTTATTTACAAAATAAATTTATGTTTACATTTATTGCATATTAATGTTTGAAGTGTGTGTGTGTGTGTGTGTGTGTGTGTTTGTGTGTGTGTGTAGTGGTGTGCATGTATCACGTTTCATGAGTGAAAGGCCAACGGGCGGCTGCAGGGCTTTTAGCTCAGCTGCAGTGATATGTCAGAGGACTTCTGTCAGATCTGGCCTTTCCTCTCCACAGCGGCGCCAGCCTGCCTTGCCGCACACTATAGAGCCACTCACTGAAAGAAAGAATGTTTAAATATTTGCCAAGGAAACATATAGGGTTATTGTCTGTCATTGTGAACGTTGAAAGGCTGTATTATTTAAGTTTTCCTTTATCAATCTTGAGGAAGTGAATTATGGCTTTAGGATTGTCATAAACATTTACATGAGCACTCACAATGCATTGTCAAGAATCAGACGATTGGCATTGTTTTACAATGGCTTGTGTTGGATAGTTTGTTTTTGTTTGTTTGTTTTTCTGCAGTAGAAATATTTGTCTGTGCACCAGGATTTGAATGCATCAGAAATGCTCAACCCGATCTCATGTCTATACTTAATGTTTTGAATTAGTGGCTAATTTGTGGTAATTTTAATGACCTCATTCATACATTTTAGTTAGATTTGCTCATCTCCCAATCATGGCCATATTTAAGTGTTTAACGCCCCATTCACACGAGGCTTCAGTATCAACGCTTGACAGAGGGCGTGTCTGAAGTTGGGGCTGACGCGACAGTGATAACAGCGTCAGCCAATGAAATTAGTCAACAATCGGCTACTGTCTGAGCTGGTGTATTTGCATACAGCAATCTGATTGGCTGATGCTTCCGTCGGCGCTTGAAAAGTTGAGAAATTCCCAACTCCTGCAGCGAGCAACGCCACTGAAGCGGCGCCGACGGATCCACAATGCAGTTCGCCAACACCTGACGTCACCCATTCAAAGTGAATGGGAAGCGTTGACGCTGACGCCCTGTGTGAATGGGGCGTAAGAGTTTTGGAGAATGCCTTCCTTTTAAAAATTTCATACGCATTAGACACTTTTCTGACAAGATGTAAGGGTTCAATATGATCAGGGTTTAAATGTTAGCTAATGCATTACTGTTTGCCACTTGACCGCTTGAACTGAATTTTGAAATGACATAATTTTCACTTTTAAATTTGGAAAAAATGTCATCAACAGTTATAATAAAACAAAAAATGCATTTGGCTTAAACACTATAAATAGTAAATCTAGAGTAACTGAGAATTTCCAATAGATTTTTTTCCCCCATAGCGGTTGTAAACATTAAATCTAAACAGACTTAATCTAGCCGAGTGTGGGAAGTATACCATACTAATACGTGACTCTGCTTGAAGGTAATTGCATTAAGTCACAGCACATTTTAGAATGATAAAAAATATGAATTCTCAACATGTTATGCCTCTGTGTTTAGTGTTTTGCTCACCACATTTAATCATTGTTTGGGTCAGTTGTCCAGAGGTCTGTTTTCATCATGCTCATGTGCACCATTTACTTGTTGACCTGCATATAAGGACCTCACAGATGACATTAAACTTGATGGCCTGTTCAGATAACAGTGAACTTGAGGAACAGAAGCTAGCAGATCGCTGTAACTTCAGCGTCCTCCCCCCCTTTTTTTTTTTTTTTTTTTTTTTGCATGCCTGGTGCAACCCATTTTTCTATGCCCCATAATTTTTCTTTATGTGAATTATGTGGGTAAACTATTTGAATGATGCGACACAGGCCTTAAAACACATACAAATGCTCTTTTTTTTTTTTTTTTAGTTTATGGTTAAACTTTGTAATTACTCAACAATCGTGTGTGTTTAACTCCTACTCAACTATAATTCTGATTGAACATTGCAGATCCTACCATGTTGAGGATGTAAACATTGCGATATCAATGCTGAAACGGTATATTGTGCAGCCCTAACGTGCATCTTAAAGTAAGGAATACAAAGAGCGAATAGTCTGGATGAACAGAGCAGTGAACTCCAAAAGAATTTTAGCCGCAGATGTGCTTGTGATACTTTTGTCACATTAAAATACCAAGCATAACGTTATTTTCACAAAGGACACAATTAAATACAGGAGTTCCTGAAGTTCTTTCTGCCCTGTGGTGTTACTTTTATCTCTCAGCATCCCACCATTTAAATGCGTTTTCCTGAAGCTGAGGCCATGGGAACCGCTCTGCCCCTGCCATAGATCTGATAGCGAAGCTGGTTTTTGTAGCGCTGTTGCTCTTGGAGATTTGTTTCTATTAGCTGGAGGTGCTGCTCAGCTGAGAGAGTTAGCTGAGTACACACAGACAGGAAGATGTCAGATTCATCTCCATTACAGACAGCAGAGTCAGCTGAGAGAGAGCGAGAGGGAGGGGGCGCGCAGCAAAGGGGGTGTGGCTAGATTAATGTCTGAGTGAGGGGGAGTGGCATAGGTTTTTCCAACATGGGTTGGAGAAGTTCATTGAGTTCACACTGAGTCATCATCACAGTGCAGATATCTCGCTCGGAGGCTGTATAACGGAAAAGAAATATTCTGTACAGCCATGACCACAGCCTTCAGGTGTGTGCAATGGTTTTGCCAGAGAAATGTGCAAGTTTTCTAAAATTATTATAATTTAGAAAACAAAGGAAATAACTAATTGTTACTTTTAAATAAAGCTTGAATGAATTATAAAGATTAGATAAAACTAAATATCTAGATTTTAGTTTGTTTTAAAATTGAATAAAAATCTTAAAATTAAACAAAGTAGCTGTTAATGCAAAGTTCAGTTTAAAATATAATTACAAACAGTAGCTTTTACTGTAGTATTGTTGATTTCTCCTCGACTGATTTGTGATTTCGAACTATTCAGTCAATACTGCATAATTTTCATTTTTGTTGCAATAATTTAGTGCTAAAAGACTAAATGTTATAATTCTAATCAGAATGTGACTAATTGTACATTTACTGTACATCTACTTCTCTTTTATTCGAGTGATTGCATGCATTTCACACTTTTTTGTGGTGTGTGCATTCATGAATATGATTAGCCAGACTATAAAACTATAGGTCTCTGGAGCTTCTAATACATCTTCTGTTAATTCTTGACCTCCTGTCTACGTTTCTGCTTCATGAACCTATTAGTTGTTGTATTCTATTGTGGATCATTTGCTTTCCCAGAAAGCTTGAAAAAAATGCTTTCAAGTTTCTGCAGGTCTTATCATAGTTTAAACAGTCAGAATGACGCTTTGACCGTTAACATTTGCATTGCAAATCTCCCTTTCACTGACTTCTCCCGTACTACTGATTTTCATATTAACTGTTTCAAGTTTACAGGCTCATCAAAAACAGTTTGTGGTTTTCTTTTGTGTAGTCTAGTGAACTTGGATTACAATGAATGACTTTTTCGTCTCTTCCTCCTTTGTTAACATCCGTGTTATAGACAGTCTTTATGAATGAATCACTATCTTTGACGTATCACACACTCACTAGTAATGAGATCTATAAAAAAGAATTTGCTTGCTGATGGCAAACATGTTTTACTGGCTCTAATTTCTTGGAAAGGGAAACATTAACAAAATATGGAAAATATGGTTTATTACAAAAAACACTTAGTGGCAGAATTCACTGTTTGACCAGTTGCCTGATATTATTCTGAGTGCATTGTTTTCATAATTCTTTTGTTACAATGTACCCTGTTCACATTTTCCTGTGCCAATAAGAACTCCTCATCCTGACTCACATGCGCTCAGTACTGTTGGCATTGTGGATTTCCTCTGATTCACTTTGTTTTGGCTGGTTAATGCTTCCTCTTCTATCCTTTTGCTGTTACATGCCATTGTCTCATGTGAAGAGACCGGAAAAAGAACATGTTGCTGTGTTGGAAAGAATTGAAACGTGGAACAGAATGGATTGTGTGCGTCTTTCTCATGTAAATGTATATAAAAACAGATCTTTTTTTCTCTTCCATTATGGTTATAGCGGTCATTTGTTATACATGTTGAAATGTTTTAAGTCCATCACAGTAAGCATGAGTTTGGGTTTTCTGTTTGGGATTGCTGTATTGTAGTAATTTGTGAAGGTTCAGATGTTGGCCTGTGTGCATGAGTGTTTTATTGAAGCCTTTTCTTTAAAAGACATACTACATCCTATATGCATTTCAGTGAACTCCTCTCACCTGGACAGAAATATTATTAAGGAGATTTTTATTTTGGCTGTCAATGAATAAGGTTACTTGACTAATGCTTGCCTTTACTGTGTATTATATGGGCAATTTATTCAGTACTTCTGTCGTATACAGTACACTGTTAACGAAAGCTATTTTCAGGATAAATTGTACATTTTGTACATTTAACTAAAACTTAAATTCAACTGTTAGTCATTTAAAAACTGTTTATTTATTAATTAATTTATATATTTATTATTGGTCTGGGGGTCTGCGAGAAGTCCTAGGTTTAAATCCCAGATGAGCCCCCTCATATAACCCACCAGTCCTACTGCACCCAGCCCACTCTGAGCTGGGATTGAACCAGTAATTCTTTGTATGGGAGTTGCACGAACAATGAGGCTAAAGACCATGGCCTCTGGTGTCGCTAGAGCACCTTTTGAGGTTAAAGTAGTGAGGTTTACCTGCATAGCACTTCGCTAGCTGACCTCCTATTGGAAATTATATTTATTTATAAATAAATGTATTTATTTATAAGGTTTTAACCAGTAGTGATGCATTAATTAAAGACTTGTCATTTAAAATATTTTTCAATTGTATTTGTCGAAAAAAGACATGAAACATAAAAATCTCCAAGTGGAGTAATAACTGATGGAAATTTGCCTTTGCCATCACATTTTCTTTTAAATCTATAACATTTGTAGGAAGTATTTTATTTTAATATGTACACAGTCTTTTATTGTATTTTTCTTTAAATTGAATGCAACATTTGTACAAAATAGAGATGTATTCCTATTTATTTAAAAATCATACTGCCCCTACACTAATATTATACAGTTTTATGTTGTTTTCAGTTAAATATTACATTGCTATTATAATAAATATCTTTAAACTCCACGTCAGATTGGAAAATGTAGGACCTGAACTGACTGTTGTAACATTGACGACAACCTGAAGGAACCTGAGATATTTTTAAATGTTTATTATAGGGACATCCTCTTTTCATTTACACTCTTCCCTTCTGCTGTCTAGCCTCCGCTGTGATAAAACATTAATCATGGCATCCTAGTTAGTCATTTTCAACAGTTTAAGGAGATTGTGACCCATGGTCTCCTTTGTTCCTCATTTTGAGCCAAAAAACTTGGTCAGTAACACTGCGAAAAGAGTAGTTCTAGATTTAAAGAATTGCATTGGAAAGCTCAAATACAGTTGCATAGGTAACAGAAATGATTTGTGTCAAGTATTCAAATGCGTGCAGAGTCTGAATGTTCCTTTCCGGGGGTTTGACACATAAGGGGATTTTTGCTTTTATCTGGTTCCTCTTTTCTGGTTTCTGCTCCTTTAAATGCAGCAGGTCTCTTACCTTTTTAATTTGGTCACAAAACCTCAAAGGAGACATCAGAGGTTGAAGCCTAAACTGACGTATTGTATGTAAGCAAGTGAAAGTTTCTCGTGTGACTTCTTCCAGTGAGGCTCAGGTTCCTCCAGCAGGACTGATCAGTGTCACCGCTTTTTCCTAGAGACAACTAAATGACAGGGTTTCCTATTAATTAGATATGCACTCGTGAAATTTGCATGCAAGCATTTTTTTTGTTAAGATGTATTATGATTCATGTTGAATTATTTGAATCTGTCTGGTGATGTCTGGTCATGTTTTATGCAAATTAATATATTATTAAATATATATATTTATTGAAAATGCACTGGGTACTCTACCTTTTGAATGATGTGTACATGCCCATGTGTTGTGATTCTAGTGATGTTCGCCTTTCAAAATATGATTTGCTCTACTTGGTCAGCACTGCAGACAGCAGTATTTATATTTGAGCTATAACTTTAATTTGCATTTTTGAAATAGACGACAGAAATGCTGATTCTGTGTGGATGTAAAGACTGAATGGCCTGAATGTCCTCTGTGATTAAACTTGTCAATTCAAGGGTATTTGAATTACATTTAGAAGTAAAACCCATTGACTTATAAAAAAACGTAAACATTGTCACTTTTGAAAAAATTATTTTTGACATAACAAGTGGTGTTCTTTAGTGTTAGGGACACCTGTTTGGTAGTAACCATTATTATTTAAGAATACATATTTTATACTCTTAAGGTAAATGACTTTGGAATTCTTTATAAAATGTTTTGAGAGCCATAAATCTTAATAATAATGGTAAGAACAATGTATACTGGGTATATTTCATGTATAATTAATAAATTAATTCAGTACATGCAAATCTATGATATCCAGTTGTCGACCTTAAGTTGTGCAGTTAATAGGTTTCAAGCAGGCAGTGAAGTGCAAACTTTCTTCCCAGTGGGATGTTATATGGACATATTAGTTGCATTTGATTGCTGAAAATCAGTTTGTCCAGCACTTCACTAGTTTTGTGGTTTGTCAGTCATGTTTTTCTTCACTTGAGTGACCACATCAGCCGGCGTGGGGTTTGTGCTGATGATAGCGGTGCATTACTCACTCCTTCCTGAAAATGAATAGGGACCCTCCCCATCTGATCGGCAACAGCCAAGACTGTAACCCACATCTCTGCAGCATTTAAATACAGCACAGTAATTTCCAACCCCACGTGCATCTGTCACCTCAGGGCAGCAAGACTCTCTTTAGCGGAAAGAGACACCCGACCTTACTACAAGACAAAAATAGACTGAAACAAAAAACCCAGACAATCATTCCTTCACCTTCTTTCCCCGTTTCCCCCGCCCACCTATTTTTTGATTCTTTGTTTAAGATGTAAAACATTAAGCTAAGATTTCACCTTAATTCATACGCCCATGAGTTGGGTTTTAGATCTCACCCCTTTTATAGTTATTGTAATCAATATTTGGCTACTGTAAATATTGGAGCAGCTGCCAGTGTGCTTTTAGATTGGGATGTAAGTGTGGTGCAATAGTGGTTGAAGTGTATAATGTATAAAAATTGGGGTAAAAAATAGACAAACCCCAAAAAATGTAACCCCAAACCAGTGTTTGAAGAAAATAAACACAAAAAATTCTGCAATAAAAAAAATCTGTTATCCGTTTAAAAGTAAGTTTCTAAAATATACATGTTGAATATTCATCAATTTTATTTTATTCTTTTATGTTTAACAGATGAAAGAGACTCATAACCACTTGAGGCAGAGTAAAAGATGAGGTAAGTTAAATTTTTATGTGAACTATCCTTTTAGCACTGTATAAACACTGTATAAAATTAATAAGTTATGATAAATTACTGTAATTTTTCTTTCCGTTTTTCACGGTTGCATTTTTTTAACCATTAAAATTATTGTTCTCTTTGTACAATTTGTCTTCTGTTAGCTTGTGTTTTTATCCCTGTTATTGAAGTGTGATCGCTCATTTGCTGAATTGCATTGAAATAGTACATAATCATTTTCTGGATCTCACTGAGGAGTAAAAGGCGACCGCAGACAGAACGGAAATGAGTTGTGGAGTTTTGTTTTCGATCAGATGTCTCTGATTCAGCTCCATAGTAATCATTCGGGCTTCATTTGGAATCTGATTGTGATTCCATGGACGTCATGTGAACCCCGTGTGCTGATGTGGGTGACGTGCAGTTGCTGTGCTTTTTGGGTACGTCATTGCTGGACGCCAGCTACAGATTGTCACCCAGTCCCAAAATGGAGTTTTGGCAGTAGCGCGATCTGCTGCATTGGCCGTCTGCTGGACGTGATCAAACAGGTGTTTTTCCCAACATGGGGAGAAAAAGGCCACACGTGAAGGGTGCTGTAATGCTGTAGCCTTCTGCAAGGATCAGGTCACCAGGCCTTGGATTGTGGCGAGCTCATTACGGCCCTGGATGTGTCCTTATAAAGCTCAGGATGTTACAAACATGGAATGCATGACGACAGCTTACTGAATATGAATGCAGGTCACATATAGATGTCACTTGCTTGCTTTAGTCATGCTCTGCTGTTCTATGAAGGTAAAATGCAGAGATACTGAACATTTAGTCGAAGATGATTTGTGGCTCACTAAGGGATTATCTGTTCTCTGTGACAGTTTGGACTCAATTATGCTTCAAATTAGTAAAAAATGGAGTGTGAAAAATGATCTGAAAAATACTTCAGTTCTATTCAAAATGTAAATATTTCTCCCTGTTTCAGTGATTGTCCAGCAATTTTAAATGTTTGAAGCTATTTCTAATTTGATAATGCTAATATTAAATATTTTTATTAGCATACTTGTTCAACTTGTATAATAATAATAATAATAATAATAATAATAATAATAATAATAATAATGATACCACTTTAATATTTGTGTATTGATTTATTTATTAATACATGTATTTATTATAATATATTGTTTAATAAAATATCAACAGTTACCAAAAATAATAACAGTTACCAATAACAATATTAAGAGTAAGCATACATGACAATAATTCATATTTTTGCTTGCAATCATTTTTCTTTCAGCTTAGTCCCTTATTTATCAGAGGTTGCCACAGCGGAATGAACTGCCAACTATTCTGGCATATGTTTTACACAGTGGATGGCCTTCCAGCTGCAACCGAGTACTGGGAAACACCCATGCACACTCTCATTCTCACATACTCATACATTACGGCCAATTTAGTTTATTCAATTGACCAATGCCGCATGTCTTTGGACTGTGGGGGAACCTGGAGGAAACCCATATGAACACAAGGAGAACATGCAAACTCTACACAAAAATGACAACTGGCCCAGCTGGCACTCGAACTAGCGACCTTGCTGTGAGGTGACCGTGCCAACCACTGAGTCATCGTGTCACCCATCTTTTTGTTCTCAAAGATATTTTAATATTATAAAATATACAAAATTATATCACCAATAGTAAGAGTGTTTTTTTAGCAGTGTTGTTTAATACAGTATTAACAGTAAAATTATTATTATTATTATTAGTAGTAGTAGTAATAATAATAATGAAGATTATGCATAGTTTTAAATGTGTAATTAATGTAATGGTAAGTAATGTGCTAACAATGAATATTATTATTTAAATGATAATAAATGTAAAATATATGTATTATTCTTATTATTGTCAATAATAATGTTAAGGCTAAGTTTGTTATCATATTGATGATGATTGTTTATATATGTTTTTGAAAGAAATATATGGATTAAAGTTAACTTTATAATGATACAAAACTACAATTAGAGCATAGTGTTTTGTCTTTTATGTAACACATTTCATTGTTGTTAAATGGGAAATGGGGCCTGCTTGACGCATTTGCCCTCACTAGTGTGCCATTTTATCAATAAACATATTTAGTGTGTGAGTATTATCAGCAAAAAGGATGTAATAGAGTGTGATGATTATAGTTTTAATCTGACGTTGTATAAAAGTGTTACAAGGAAACATAAGGGTGTGTCTGAGGTCAGTTCAGGTGAGCACAGTTTGATCTGTCACCGCATTCAGCTTTATTGACTTTCATAAAAAAAAAAAAAAAGACAACACCAGTTGACAAGGCATTGTTCTTTAGTCACTATTAGTCTAATATGATTTATCTAGTATAATCCCAGTCAAACACATTGTGGTTTTTACTTTGTGGTTTTTTTTTACCTTTGTGATCAAACACAAGTTTTAACCCTAGGTTGTTGTTACAGTACATTAAACCAAAAGTGATGGTTGGTCAAAGCAAACAAGTCGTCTGTTTACAGTACATGGAGTGTGTTTGCAGAGGAAACTGCAGACCTGCTTGTCCAATCAGCATTTTGAATTCTGTCTCTATTGTGTTATAGTGAATTTGTCATCTAGATCAAATCTGTCAGTGCTGTGAAAACAAGAAGCGTTTCATGAGCAAATGAATCCTGCAAACTGGTGTGGTGTGTTGTTTTAATTCAGTTTGCTACTGGAAAAGTTTCTTGAGATCCAGCCGTGTCCTCGGGTCTTTCTCACAGCTGGAATTCTGAATAAAAATGGTTCTTTTAGAGCGCTTCTTTCCTGCCATATCAGGTCTTTCTGGGTTTTTAGTGTCTCCAGTGGGCGTCACAGAAGCTTTGAAGCGGCTTGAAGGTTTTCCTCATCAATCTGACGCTTTGCTCCTGTTTCTCTCATTGCCACCAGCAGCCTCTTCTTTACATGTCGTTCCTCCATAGCACAAGACTCCCCACCGAATTCACCTTAAACCTTGAGCTATTCTGAGTGCCTTTCTTGATTCATTCTTCCCAGGATGCTTTGTTTTATAGTTTTTATTTTATGATTCTGAAAAGAGAAATGTATTCATTTTGTACAGTTCGTTCCTGACACCTTTTGACTTTTTTTGACATGTTGTTCCTGAGGTAAGGCTGGTGAAATGGCAAACATGGACTGTAAATCACTTGTCAAGCATATCCTGTATATTCAAAGTCAATTATTCAAAGTCAAAACTTTGACTGAAATCGTAAGGCTCATTTACATGAGACTCTCATTAGAATGTAGTTCAATGTAGTTAATTTAGGAAAATCATTTGCCAGGCATATTTTAAAGATTACCTCAGTTTGGTAATGTGTTAAGACTGTAAGGATCAGAGTGAAGCACCAGTTGTCATGCTAAATAAGTTTTGTCAGTATAAATATTGGACATTTATAGTGTTGGGAGAAAAGTAATACATTGCAATTTTTAAAAAGTACTGTAGCTTAATGTATTACTTGGTAAAATTCTTAAGGAAAACTTGAAAGTGTGTCATGTTGTTTTATTTTAAAGAGTAAGATGGACTTAAAATTGTAATGTATTAGTCTTTTTTTTTCTACACTACACTGATAATAGATAAATGGAAAGTACAACACCAGTAGGCTGTTAGTGACACTAAATGTTTAGTAAAAAATTGATTACGGTCTTTATTATGCATGCATGAATCAAACATTATTCTTTATTGGCCTTCTACTGTGCTGCTTTAGTTTTTGTGTGTCTTTCGCTGCATCTCATTCATGAAACTTACAAAAACATTACTGAGATGCTCCAATGAAAGTAGTTTACCTTCCATCACATAACTTCACATCGATTTTCATTCTGTTTCTTGTGGCTTGTTTTTGGTTTTATTCAATTGACCTATGCCACATGTCTTTGGACTGTTTGTATTGGACTAATACAAACACTGTTTGTATGAAAAACCTTGTAGGAGAAGTGATATGTTCTTTTATGGTCATTCGTATAGCTTGTCATGTGTGACATGCATTCATATGTATTTTGTGTATATATTATAGGGCTGCTTGATTAATCTAATTTGTTATTTATGTGCATTTTTTCAGTAAAGGTGGTTGTAATCAGTAGCAAATTTCCAGTACACTGTAAAAAATGATGTAGCAAAGTCATAACAAATGTTTTTTGTTACTTTAAGTTAGTCAGGTTTCAACTCATTTTTTTGTAGTTATGCATGGATTAACTTCATATTTTTTTAGCTGAGATGACTAGAAAATTTTATTTCATTTAACTAAATGTAAGGCAGAAAGAATTTTTTTTTAGTGTATGTGCTTCGACGGAGCAGCATTTACTGCACACATTCATAGCTCACTGTCAAGCAATGCAAATTGCATTCATAATTGGGGATGATTTAATCGGGCAATTATGAAATCTAAGATAATAGTTCTGTAATAATGACAGCTCTTTATGTAGCTTTTCAGTAAATTACAACTCTGTGTTGCTGCTACATGTAAAAGCATGTGAAAATAACACTAATAGTAAAACAGTTTTTTTACTCCAAACTTGCATCATAACTTCAGTCAACTGTTTGAAATCAATGATTCTGTAGTTGTTTGTTAATTAGTCATGTTGAATTACAGTAAATGAAAGCGGTTTTGTTTATTTAACTTCTGCTAAAGGGGAATTTCCTGGGTTTCTTCATCTGTGTTTGAAATTTCACGCACAAGAACATAATCTGGCCTTTGGAGGAGATTTACTACTGATCAAACACTCGTACCTGACAACATGTGCCTGCTGATCACAGCTTTTGATTTTTGAGAATTTATCTCGATTGATCATGCATCTCGAATTGTCACCACATCTAACATTCAATAATATTTGTATTTTATACACGATCACAGTTCCTTGACATAAAAAATCTGCTAATAGTACATTTAATTCATCAATATCAGAAAGATCTGCACTATCCCAAGATATAAATGTAGTTGTCAACAGTGTTCCTCTTGCCCTTGTGAGAGTTAAATGTCCTAGCGAGGCTGTTGCTGTGGTGGCACTGTGAGGGGCCTCTGAGCGTTTTCCCCCGGCTGTGAGTGCAGCTGCGCCACTAAAACCTCCGCAGTCAGCAGCTGATAGAGATCTGTGTTTGCAGTGCAGCATCTGCATAATCAGTATTCATGTCTGTGTTCTCAGGGTAAGCAAGTTCTCTTGTTCATACATGGTGGTAGAACTTTCTCTTGTTTTAGTGTACCCACATGCATTGCTCTGGCTCTTCTCCAAGGCTACTCGTGCCACCTTAGAGCTGGTTTGGATTCTGTGTGTTTACTATCATTCTGAAAAACACCAAGTCTGCAATAACCAATCATGCTTGAATGAACTTCAGTATGTGCTGGCTGGGGATCTTATTGTGTATTAGAGGTTAAAATAGCCTTGTTAGAGCCTTTTTTGTGGCACTACAGCATCTCTTTGCGTATCCTGTGTCACATAGGGTTTCTGCAAGGTCATGTAAGTTTTGGTCATTAATGGGGTTGCGCAATATATCAAAATCATTGAAATATTGTAATTGTGCATATTGCATTAAACCTGCTGCAATGGTTTGCAATAATTGAGTGATTTAATACAAACGTGTCTTTGTGTGGCTGCCACTAATGTAATGTTAAGAAAGCAAAAGACAGCAAAGAAGTAACTCTGACCACTCTACTTCAAATGTTTTTGTTTCGTTCTTGATGTTTTCAGGTTAATATCATGATACCATTAGAGCAAAGTGGTTATTCGTAATTCAGATTTTTATTTATTTATTTTTTCTTTGACATACTGAATGCTGCATCCCAATTATTAATTATTAATTCCAATAATACTTATTCTATGCCCTAAAAATATGTACTTTTTTGTATTCAAGCTTTGGGACACACTACTTCCTTGTTAACAGATCATTGTGTTGTTTAGTTACGTCCCCTGTCAATCATCTTGACACATCATACACTTTTCTTTTATATTTAGTTGCCTATTATATTGGAGAAGCAGCAGCATGTTAATTTGCCATTCGAAAGTCTTTCGTTTAGAGAAATCTCCTCAGGTCTTTCGATAATTATACATTCAGAAGATAATATCCAAATATATCTTGATACAAGTTGTTGTTGCAGATGAAATATAACACAGTTGGCTACATATTGATTAATAGTCATTCAAACAACTTTGACGAAACCTCTCTACTTGACGGTTGTCCTTGCGCTTCTGCCATGTTTGTAGTTTATTTACACTTTTTACCTGAGTTTGTAGTTATAATCAAATTCACATCCAATGCGCAGTATATTGTGGGCAATATTAGTGGTTAGAACATGGAAAGTTCTACACTTTTCTACACAATTATTACCGGAAATAGTAAACCATCCGGGAACCTCTGGCATACTCTTTTCAGCATACAGTGGTTTAAGACATACTGATTCTATTTTTGAATACTTTAGGATGGATAGTATACGAATTGGGACGCAGCAATACTTAACATGGCTGAATTGTTTTATGCCATGGCAAAACATGGCTGTTCTCTTTTAGAAGTTCAGAATGTTTCCTTTTCTGTGAATTAGGGTACATTTGTGTTCTCACCAGATATGGCATGCGTGAACAAATCACGTAAATAGACGCATGAACATTTTGAGTTTATTCACTTTACAATAGACACAGATTGGCGTCATGTGCGGGCTTCTGTCTGCGCGGGGAGTCTAGTATCATTGCTAAATGAACAACAGGTGCTACGTCATAAACACATCCCTACAAGAGTAAACTCCTGATTGGTTAACATGGTGCGAATATCCGCTAAAGTTAAGATTTTCCAACCTGAGCGTTTTGTGCAATTTACACATTTTGCCTGTCAAATGCAGTCAAATGGTCAACTCGCACCACTTCGTTTGCACAAATTGCGCCGCAGGATGTCTATTTGCATTTGCATTGACTTAATGTGGAAATCACTCACTTTTAATGCTTCATCCATTTATTAAAATTTATTACTAGGTGCCAAAATCAGGCTAATATCATTAAGAATAATTCACAGATAGTTCTAGGACCTATTAAAAAAAAGAAAACAATCACTTCCACATGGTGCAAGAAGTGTTTACAGTGTTTTCTTCTCTCTCTCTCTTTTTTTTTTTGGTTATTTTCTGAATTTCTAGGTTTTATTTGTAACTTCAAGTAGTGCTTGAAAGTATTTTTGAGCAATGTCTATTTGAAATTTGTATCTTGAAATCTTTCTGATAGATTTCTCAATCATCTGATAACTCCAAACAGTAAGCTGTTGATTCAGCTGGGTCATTTGAATGTTCCGGTTTGATTTGCTCATTGCCAATGTTAAGGCAAAGCATTTCTAAACTGTGCTCAATTGCTGAAAATGCTACAAGATAACAGAACAGTCATGACTTGACTCTTCAAACACCCTCGCACAACATTTACTGTAAAGAAAATATAAAAAACCCACAGCACATTCTTTACGGTTCTTGACAGGGAAAGCGGTTTAAATTACCATCTCTTTCTGTTCCTCACCATGATAAATAATGCAGGAGGAGGATTCGCAGATCATAGCATCGCAGAGTAATTACTTTTAAAGCAAGCCTACAAATGGAGCAATTACAATATTTCACACCCTGCAGGGAGGCATTTACATTGGTGATCAAAAGGAAAGTGAATCTGATAAACACAAACGATGTGAATCGTTATTTAAATATTCAGATCAGATCCTTCTTCCGATCCCCAATTGCCCCCCTGAGCCAGATGAAACAGCTGACCTATTTGTCAATGACCCCTTACTAGAAAACAACGCGTATCCTTAGCAGTGAATCCGGGAAGACAGGATTTTCATGGCATTATGAGGATGAGTGTGACGTTCTCCGATTTCATGCAGTTATTCAACAGCTGGTGGGTCGATGCCAGCTTCGCATGCGTCACATGCAGTCACATGATCTGTGCGCTGGCATTGTTGGCGGCAGTTGCCTGAAGACTGACTGACATTTAACTGAAGGAAAAAACTGCCAGGCCAAATCATCTGTTTGTGCATTATGAGAACAATAAGTCCTCTGTATGTTCTGTTTGCTTTGAATAAACTGTTAGTCACATGAGCGTTTTTTATGTTTGGCAGGGTGTCTTTTCCTCCTTGTGCCTCTGGATGTTGAAAGCGCCTTGTTGATAATCTTGTTGACAGTTCATACTGATTGACAGCCCTGTTATGCCAAATAATGTTTGGTTGTATGCTGACTAGTTGTAAAAGGGTTAACAGTTTTTCCCCGGGTGATGTTTGTTGCCTGCGGGCCTGAACTTTATTTTGGTCTGACCCCTGTTAAAGGATGAAAGAGATGTTTGACTTTCTGCAGCACTGCAACAAATTCCTCGAGATCAGTACAGACTGACAGTAAACCTTGATGCATACTTCAGCCCTCATCTGGTTTGTGCTGCTCATGTAGCAACAAGAATGTGTTTAAACAAGAATTAACAAGTGTTATATAGTCAATAAGATTAACAGATTATTAACTTGGAGAATAGCTAGTGTGCAACCCTTTATCTTTTGTATGTGCTGCTGTGGGGCTTTGTTTTTGGATATTTGTTGATGTCTGTGTAGACAATGAAGTGAATGTAACAACTTCATTAAGTCAATCTTTTAAGATGGTCCGTCAAGGGGAAGGAGAGTAACATTTAATTTTGAGTGAAACGCATAAGCAAACGCACAATATCAACAAGTGAGTGACAAAACACAAATACTAACTAAATGCAATAAAGTGTTTTATTTACAAAGATAGTGATGAAAGGTGAAACTATATATATATAGAAAGAACAATAAATGTATTTACAAGAATATATTGAAAATGATGGACAAAAAATGGGACACAAAATGTTTGAACAGATAGATGGGAGAGTTGGAGAGATGAGACGCGGGCGGGGTCATAAAAATAGAAATAAATAAAACAAAACCATCTTTTCTATTGGCCCAACCTCTACCCTAACTATCCAAAAGAAAAACATATCAGTATAGAAAAGAAAATCTTCGCGTCTATTGCGCACTAACTAATTTACATTAATATAAGCGAAAAAACAAAAGTACAGCGGGTGGAGCACACCCCTTAACTAGTGTGTTTAACAAAAGTGTTATTTAAAGCCTACGTGTGCACAATGTATGCCGCGTGACAATCTTACCTGTCTCACTCTCCAACCTCAGATGTGCGTAACTGGCTAGACAAATGGAGAATTTTCAAATAACAACGGACATATACAAGATTGTAACACACTGAAAACGGATATCGGGAGAAGAGTAAGAGCGTGCGCGCGCGAGAGAGAGAACGAGCGTGCGCGAAAGAGAGAACGAGACAGAAAGAGAACAAGCGTGCGCGAGAGAGAGAGAGAGAAAGAAAAAAAAGAGTGAAAGAGCGCGTGCGCAAGAGAGAGGAACTAGCAGAAAAAAAATAACACAACACAGGAATGTAAATGAATTAATAATGATATTTATTAATATATGTTGAAGCCAAATTAAGGGATCCCTTTAATTGGCATAAATAAACCAAAATAAATGTTTGCAGTTAAATTTACTCACCTTCAGGCTAACCAAAATAACGTTTTAGTTTAGTAGAACAGAAGATTTTTAAGGTCAAACTAGGGACGTGTTGAATTACCTGCTGATAATGCCGTTTTTGTCAAACTGAGTATAAATTAATTTCAATGGCTTGCTTCTCACAAAACGTTGTTGCACGTCTCCCAAAGCACAAGTCAATTAGCACACTGTCAGTTAGCTTTTGCTTATGCCATGGTCAAAGATTAAAATATATTAAATAATCTGCTCTGTGGATATTCCACTCATGTATACACATCTATGCACGGAACGTAAACGCTCAGTGGAAAAGCAAAATATGCTCAAATGCGACAGGACAGGAAACTGTGGCAGTATATAGTACTTTGTTCCTGCTGATTGCAATAGCACTACTATGCTGTCACGACAATGCTCTGTAAAATTTTTTTTTTTTTTTGTAATTTTGTGTTTTTTTTTTTTTTTTTATAGAATAATTCATCAAACTTGGTCTTTAAATGAAAAAATGCTTTATATTATTTAATAAAATTGTACTTATTACAAAGTGATTTCTGTTTCAGTTCCCAGACAAATCCATGCCAAATTTTTGGTTTTTGACGCAAAATGAATTTTTGTACTAAAAACTCATTCAATTCAATGGCTACCTGCACTTTACCTTCATCCATATGAGTGCTTATTACCTTCAACTCCTGAGTGCTTATAAAGCGAAACGATAAGCATGTGCACAAAACTGACCATTATATCCTTTAGTTGTAATGAATAGCATTTTAAATGGTTTCTGATGGCTCATGTGATGGTGAAGGCAGAGGAAATGACTGCTTTATTATGGGATTAAATTACATGTCGGGCTGCACGATATTGGGAAAAATCAAACATTGTAATTTTATTAAAAGGAAATTTGATTATATGTTGCCATATGAATACATTTTCACCAGATGACTTAATAAATCTATTTGGAAAGAATTTATAATGTTAGATTAATTGTAATGATTCTGCAGTGGGAGTATTTCTCCTTAAAATCTAATAAACAATTTATTCATTTTTGGGGGTCCCCTGGCACATATTCGTTGTGGTCTGCTATTTGAAGTGCATTTCTGTATTTGCTTGTTTTGTGAGTTTTTGTTCATGCATAACAATCTTTAAGTACAATCAAGAAAAAGATAGAACAAAAATAAAGTGTTTTATCATTCCCTGAGTCTAATAGTATTTAAGTACAGTAACTGATAAAAAATAATAATTAAAATAATAATTCACTAATCCTGAATGCTTTAAAAAAAAGAGAGGTGTGAGAGGATGTGGATATAAGATCACAGATATAATCATATTATCACATATCGATTTTAAAACCTTGATTTTAACTTATAAAGCTGTTCATGGTTCTGCTCCTGATTACTGTATATTTCTGATCTTATATCCACATCCTCTTCCTCTCATCATCTACGCTCCACTTCTAGGCTCACCTTGTTTCAGCCTCGTAAACTTAACACCATGGGAGGAAGGGCATTCTCCTATCGTGCACCTAAACTGTGGAATGCTCTTCCCACATACAGAAACTTTTTAAAACTCACCTTTTTATTATGGCTTATAACTTATGAGGTCTTCTTTTAATCTGTATTTTTTATAAATTTTTTGTGTATTTCATGTTCCATTGTGTTCTGATGCTCTTGTTAGCGCTTTGAGTCTGAGAAAAGCGCAATATAAATAAAATTTATGATTATTTTAAAATCATTATACACTTCCAGGCATCAAAAACACATGCAAATAATAAATTCTAATAAACTCAACATTGCTTACATTCTGCGATTTGTCACTATCGCAAATGATCACATTGCAATATCGATGCTGAAACGATATATTGTACAGACTTACTATAGAGTGCCTACTTATATCATTATATACATTTCAAATAGCTCTTCTTTTTACAAATGATGTAGAAAAAATCAAGTTCTTTAAACAATTACAAACAATTTGTACTTTTTACTGAGCTATCAGAGCTCTTACCCTTTTGTGGGACCTGTGCCAGTACTTTTGTTTCTTCCTAGTAGGTCTGTGCACTTGTTTGTAAAAACAGAAAGTAACATTTTGTGTGGAGAGTGACATGTTGGATTATCTTATCAGTGCACTGATAATGGGTTAAACATGCCCTGTACTGGTGGATCACACAGTCCTCAAAGGATGCCGATCGGTCATGACGTGCACTGAATTCATGGGAGGTTTGTAAACACACCCTGATAGCCAGCATGAATACACGATTTTGTCAATATGTGTCTTCAAACAGGAGTGTTGAGATTACGCTCACTCGCACACAATCTGACACAATGTGCCAAACTTTCACCATGGAGGTATTATGGATGCGATGGGAACCAACCAGACCTATTGTGCGGCAAACAAGGAGACTCAGTGCATGAGGGCTCTAAAAATACTCCTCCTGCTGTCCTAGTTACTCTGAGTCTTCTACCCAACCACTTCTCTGGCATTGTTTCAATGTATTATACACTAGCAACTTTTTAGAGCAAATTTAAAACCCACACTATTGAGTCCCCAGCAGAGTAATGGGCCATTGTGTTGGTCATGCTCTGTCAAAATGCCGTAGTCAGGAAAGGATTACTGGGTTCAAAGGTCGACAAGAAAGGATGCACACGGTAATAAAATTGAACACCATTGACTTGGGTTTTATTGCACCATGTGTTCTGTCAGTGAATCATTGCGATTAGATGTAACGCATGTGTTGCCATGTCAGTGGTAAAATCATTGCGTATGCGTTGTTTGGTATGACATAGAATCCACAATAAAGCTCATGCCAGTCATGCTGAGATGATTATATTTGTTTTAATGCAAAACAAACCTGCTGACAGTTCAATATTAGATAAGATCAACCTACGTCATATGATGGCGGTGGATTGTTGTTTGTGTTTGTGAGGAAAGCGATTTCTTCAAACACACTTGAATGTTGATAATAAAATCTGGTTCCCCTGGTGTAGTTTCCAAACCCACAGAGCTCTTTAACTACAGTTCTTTTATTAAGAAACCTGAGCACTTAATAAGTGAACTGCGCAATCCGTTTTAATAAGACCAATAAAACTTTATGGTTGTACTGTTTTGCTTTTTTCTTATTGCGGCTGCACTTTTACAGAGAGTGAAGTAATGCTGTTTTTGTAAATTTGATGACGGCGTCTTTTCATTATTGAGCAAGAGCTGATGTGCTGCAGATGAATAATACCATTGTGTTGATTGTGCTGTTTAAAGTGGTCAAATTTGCTTCTATATATTAGCTATTGCCATTAGAGAGTGTTAGATGCAGTTTAGTTTAGTGCTGAGCTGAATCTACTCACCTCAGTGCAAATTTACATAAATCAGTGTAAAAATTTTTTATAATACAACACAAAAAAAAGCTTGTAACCTTTTTTTAATCGGAGTAATTATTGGGGCATTTTATTCTATTGTTTACGTTGTGTTGTGTAACTACATCATAAGGCTTCGCAATATTGAAAAAAAAACTGACATTGCGATTATTTTGTTTGTCTGCCGTATGTATTTGATATGAATACAGTTTTACCAGATGACTTGAATAGCTCTGTTTAGAAAGAGATTCAGATTGATTGGGATGAGTTTGTAGGTGAGAGCATCTGCATAAAATATACTAGACAAATTGCATTGATGAATACATGAGCAAAGATATAAATTAAATAAGTGCTTTATAGTTTTCTGGGGGGTCTAAGGTCCAATCCCAATTCTACCTCTTAGCCCTTCTGCTGAAGGGGTAGGGGTATCACAATTCTCTTTAACTTGAAGGCCTAGGGCTAAGGGGAATGGCTAGATAGCCCTTGAAATGGAGATTTTTCAGGACCACACTAAGGGGTTCGAAAATTTCCCAGAATACTCCATCTACAACAACAGCATAGCTGCACAAAGAAGTCAGGAGATGCCAAAAAAAAATTTTTTTTTAGTCATTATTATTAATTTTTACAAAAAAAAAAAAGGCTTATGTTTAAATACCTGGGCTCAACAATAAGGACTGCCCGATGGCCCAGGGAAAGTGTGAGAGATGCTCAGGACAGTAGACAGAATCGTTACTGGCCCTATCAGGCCAGTGCTGCCTTGTCACTAAATTTTAATTTGCCTGCGTCTATTTGTCAATTGCATGCATATATAGTCTTAAAATCAAGAAATAGTTTGTGCTTTCAAGTATTTCAATGCTACCTTCTCTGTGAAGTCGTAAATACCATATTGCTCTTTTGGTTCCTCTTATCTGATTGGATGTTGAGCACGTTATTTTATTTTCCGGTAACATCACTCGTTTTTGTGTTTTTTTTTCTCTCCTTTTTTTTCTAATGTGAAATGCAAGCAAAAATGTCTTTTATGGCCTAATGTCTTTTAAATGTCTTTTATATCGTTTTCTTCAGTGATTTCCTGAAGATAAATACCAAAAAATAACGCAACTGGAATATCTGCAGTCATGATCGTCTGATCTCATATGAAGTAAGAGATCGCGATGACATGACACGTGCAGGTGTTGTAGTGCTGTCGTATTTCTTAGGGGTGAAATTTGAAGCCCTTCGTCTTCACACTTTGTTTCAAGGGCCAAGGGGAAGGGGTAGGGGTAAAAAAAAAATGTTATTGGGATTGGGCTTAACAATGTTTAAGTACAGAAATTGAATAATCAGATGTAAAAACAACACTGTATAGTCTTCATCATAAATAATTAAAAACCATTGATTTTTGTTAAAGCTGCTAATGTTATAATTTCTTGTGCCCGAGTGTTTTAAACTCACTTGAAATGCTAACACTTGGACCGTAAAACTAATGTAAGTGATAAACTTTCACTGTATTATGGGTAGAATTTGGCAATGACTTTACAAATCACATGTTCTGAACCGTGGCTTCTGGTCAATTACAATCCCTACTCCTTATTGTGCATTTTGCGGTGTGACCATTGTGGATTCATGTGATGTGAGTACATAGCCAAGATGTAAATATGTGACGTATCATGACAAAATTGTCAAAACAACATCCCAGACACATATTTTTGCCAGTTAGCAGATCCCATATATTTGCCAAAACATTTTATTTTTACCATTTATTTTTAATGAGGTTTTAGCTTCTGCACCTCTACTATTGCGCAACCACCAGATAAGTAATTTTACACCAGTTAACACTACAAATTTTCTTCAGAATATGTGCCATTTATCTTATGTGCACTGGGAATCCACTCTTGATTTCTGCTTATATTAGAGGCCATTTCTCGTCTGCTCCCGCATGAAAAAGCCCAGAGAATAGCATCTCTCTCTCTCTCTCAAACTGACTCATCTGTTCCTCTCTAGACCTCTTTCTCACTCAGAGGTGACTCTTCAGTAGGCGTCTTCAGCAGCCCCGTGATCTTTCCTGCCCTCCTGACACCCTTGCCTGCCCCATATTCAATTCGCGCTCTAAGTGAGAGATGCTTTGGTGCTGGCATCAACCAGGCCTCTTTGGCAGGATTCAGGCTAGTTGGCCATGCCAGGCGTACTTGGCTGTGTGCGTCTGCTTTCCAGAAGGTTGCTAGTATTCTGGTCTGGCTCTGATTCCTTGTTCTCACAGGGCTGTTTATTTTTGTGCCTGCCCCACTAGTCTGCTACCTGCGTGTTTTGAATATATGTGGATGAGTGTTGCAAGTTCATTTCAGAGCAGGGGAAAAAAAAACTCTGTAATCCTTAGGCACTGTACACTGTTTCTGTGTCACATCCTCTCTCTTGCTGTGAAAAAACCTGCTGAGATTTCATATTTCATTTGATGATTTTGTTGCATATATCACGCAAGCCTGAAATCTGCAGTTAATTTGCTCACCCTCAGGCCATACAAATTGTATGTGACTCTTTTTCTTCTTCTTCTTCTTCAGTAGGTTGTTGTCTTTTTATTGTTATAAATTGCTTACATTATAGAAAATTTTGATTTCTAACATGTTTGTATTTTTTGGTGTATGTAAATAAATGACTACCGGGGCTATTGAGAGGGGAAAAAAACATACAGGCAAAACATCATGGCTTCTGAGGATATGGTGAGGTCCTGGGAAATCAAAAAGATCTCTGCAAGAAACTGAACATTATTTGACCTTTGATCTCCAGTCTGTGCATGTTGTTCTTATGTTTTTGAAAGTTTGATGCACAAGTGTTCTAAACCTCTGCTTGTGCTGAACCTGGGTGCTACAAACTATATAAAAACTAAGATTTTTTTGTGTGTGTGTTTTGTATGGATTTTTCAGTGCTTTCTTTCCCTTCTCTTTTAGATACAGACGTTATCAATGCCCTTAGCGCTGCTGACAAGATTATTCGTCAAAAGCCCTGATGTTGTAAATAATGTTTAGTTTTAGTTGCACAAACCAGTCGAGTTGTGTCATAAGACATCTTTGGCTTTGTTTCCATCCAACTATTTTGTCATGTCCATTTTTGAGGTACGCATTAATAAATGTTTAATGGAAATACCAAGATGTGCACATTTTGAAAGTATGCATTAAAAACAAATGTGCACGACAAAGTAGGATAAACTACCGATAAGTGCGGTTTATTTATAAACTAATTTCAAGAGGATCACAATGTCATGATTGACCACACATGATGCGCCAATCATATGATACCTAACTCACTATAAATAACCAGAGTTTCTCTCCTCAGTCATCTTTATCTTGAAGAAACCCCCCTTCTAATCCTTCCTTTTCCTGATAGGGTGGCACGGCGGCCCATTGGTTAGCACTGTTGCCTCATAGGAGGAATGTCACTGGTTCGAGTCCTTACCGGGCCAGTCAGCATTTCTTTGCAGATTCTGCATGTTCTCCCATGCTGGCGTGAGTATACCCTGGGTTCCCTGGGGTTTCTCTCACCACCCAAAGACATGCAATAGAAGTAAACTAATTAATCCAAAGTGGCAACATAGACAAACTCCTAGTCAGATATCTCTCATAGCAATTCCTAACTCATTATCCATAACAAGCAGAGAACTACTTGAGCTTAAACTCCCCTCTTGCCCTTCAACAGAAGGGAGCCCTGGGCTCGAGGATATTCTGAGCTCAGGGCTCTGTCAGGACAGCACGCTAAACATGCTTTATTATCGATCATCAGTGTGAACTCTTAAAGACAAAATCTGCATAAACTACGATGGAAATGCATTCTATTGAATAAAATTCACTGAAAAAAATACACTGAATAAATTCTATATGACATTGTTTGTTTTTTGTCTTCGTCATTTGAGGCCCAAGGAATTCAATAACTAAATAAGTTAATAAATTTATTCTGAAAAAAGGTCCACACTGTCTTCTCCTACCACAGCATTTACGTGTGTGTGTGTGTGGTGTGTGAGTAAGGAAATGATGATTTTGTGATCTTTCACACATTAGATGGAAATGGTGCTTTTATTTACAAACGTTTTATGCAATATTCCAGTTTTGCACCTTTTGGTTTAAACCACTATTGGATCGTCATGAGTATTTCATTTACTTTCTCCTGTATTTGTTTTTCTGACTGTCGGTATCAGCTGACTTGCGTTTTATGAATCATCAAGGTTCTCAGTTTTAGCATAAGATTCAGTCACATACTCTATCACTGCCTGTGTGCAAGGTGATTTTTATTTTTCTATTGTCTACAAGAGAAAATCTAATTGTTGTTTACAAATAACTTTAAAACAATTTACATGTTTTGATTTAGTCACACCTTGGCACAATGTAATTATAAAAGCACAGTGATTTCAGTTTCAGTATCACTTTTTTTGCTAATAGTTTACCAACGTTGTCTTTTTTTTTCATGTTACCCAACTAGAACTTGTTTGTAATCTGATAGGCATATCTTTTATATTTTTAGTTATTTAGTGTTTTATCTGTCTTTTGAAAGGGAAAGATAGCACCTAGGTTAATATTTACTGAAAATTCTTATCTATTTAACCTTCAATAAAAGAATAAACGGTAGTGGCTTTTCTTTGTTTACTTTGCACTTCTTCTATGACTGAGATTATCTTCTATGAAAGGCTGATTATTATTGGTTATCAAGGGTGTTTTAACCTTTAACTTGACCTGTGGTTCAGGTCTTCAAATCTAACAGGTAAACACCTTGTGACTTTGTTTGGGATTTTCTTTTCTTTTGTTTGTTTGTTTTTTTTCTTGTAGATTTCTTGACAGTAGTGTCTTATAATCAGGAGGCATTTAATTAAATAAATGATGACAAAGAGAGGAGGTGAAATGAAACTGTTGTGGGGTTTTAATGGTACGCTAGTAGATGGCAGGTTGTATTTCCTGTGTGAGATCACTGTGCAACATCCCCTGACAGTGTGAGATCAATGAGTTCAGAGCTTTTTCCAACTTAAAGGTTTTTTTTATATATAAAGATTTTAAAAAGATTGAATAACAGCTGACTTAAGTTGTATGACCAGAACTGAACTGAGTAAAAATCTGCTTGACAACATTTCCCTGTTTGTTTCTCTTTGTAGGAGAAAGAAAAATATTGAAGATGAGAGCAGTACCCCTCAAAGAGGCTTGATCTTCAAAATGGAGCTTGTTGTTTCCTGAGTTTGAGTCTGAGGTAATACCTGCCATAGACTATTGCTGTCATCTTGCTCTCTCGTCATAGAAAGTGTTTATTTGTCATCTTACAAATTACAAGAAACTCCAGATGCCTCAATGGAGATATAAGAAACTAAGAGTGAAAGTATGATGTAGGAGAGATCAGGGGAAATTGCGGGGCCCCAAAAAAAAAAAAAAAAAGTTTCCTGTGCTGCTTCACACATTCAAAACCCACAAACATTCTGAGAAATACCAACACTTTTTAAAAAGTAATTAACCCCTTAATGACCTCAAGAAAATCTAGGGGGTTCCTTATGTAGTGCTAATGTAGTGCTTATTAGAAAACTAACACTCATACTTATTTTATATTTGACCTGTTGATGGGTGGTGTTAAGAAACCCAATTAATTAGTCCGATAGTTTTGATTTAAGGTCGTTCATGTTGATCAGTTCATCACAATTTTTGAAGGTGTGCTCACACAGGATGCGTTCTTGTTCAAAAACAGCCTGACGAGAAGCAGAAAAGTGTACAAGAATCTCTACTTTTTTCAGTCTCTACGATCATTTTGTCGTTACTTTTTACATGTGTTTTAATTGACGTCTTGTTAA
Source organism: Danio albolineatus (assembly GCA_903798035.1). Taxonomy (NCBI): domain Eukaryota; kingdom Metazoa; phylum Chordata; class Actinopteri; order Cypriniformes; family Danionidae; genus Danio; species Danio albolineatus. The sequence continues at coordinate 7,316,651 of CAIGQQ010034181.1, read as the reverse complement.
AAAATAGAATTCACAGGGCTTGAGGTGCCAGAATAAATTTATTTTATTCTGTATTTTTCCATTTAGTTTTAATTTTAGTATTAAATATAGGACTGATGAAAAAACAATACATTTGAAGGTCTATTGCTCTGTCTATATACTTAAATGTCAGTAAGTTGAATGAATATACTTTTATAGGGATGAAATTAACCCCTGTGAGTCATGTTTAAAGTTACACACAGGTCCACAGAGGAGAAAAATGCCAACATAATTGTTTTTTAACAGTTTCGCATAGATTACCAGCATTACTCCTGATAAAAAAGCCAAAGCAAATGCTCCTTTAAGCTTTTATTTTGTTATTACAGGGTAATTCTGTGATCAAAATCAATATTGGTTAGTACAATAGAGTACAATAATTTACTTGATTATAATTACAACATTTTAAGTATCGGTCTGCGTTCTTGGCCTGCTGCAAATGTTACAGTACATTTTTTTAAAAAATAGATGGAATAGACGAAAGCCTGATACAGAAAAATATATGCTTTATTGGTAATTACGAATTGAATTACTAATTCAGTTACTAATTTGAAATAGTGACATTTAATGGGTTTCCGTGGAAACATTTTTATCCTGAAGATCAGAATATGTTTCTTGTGAACCAATATGAAACCAAATCATAAAATAAATATTAAATGATCGATAAAAATAGATCAAACTGCACAAGGGTTAGTGTAAATAAGGGCGAAAAAGTACCCTACAGGAACATACTTTATTAACCACCTTCTGACTCATCTCTTGAATGTTTTTGTGTGTCTTCTCTTAACAGACACAACTGAGTGGTGGATGGCTTGAGCTCCGTTGAAAGATTAAAAACAGGAAATGCTCCCCACCCAGATATGACGAGTAAGGAGAGGCAGAGATAGGTAAGACACAAGAGTTTTGTATGGATCTGTGTTGGAGTTATCTGTCCAACAGAAGCGCTTCTCTTTCTGATAGAGCTGACAGGCCTGTAGTAATCTCAGTTGGACTGAGCCGCTGGGTAACAGCCATGGCTCGCTCTTTCCTGAGAAGCCAATCTCAGTGCTCCTCCCGCACAGACAAACCCAAATACCAGCAAACATTTGTGTTATCACTCAGCTCATGCAGGAATCTGTTGGGAAATAACGGGCCCATGTTAAGAAATAACTGAAGTCACTGCTTTGTCGAGGCTTGAGGGGTGATGTTTTTTTCATGATTTGCATATAGATGGTCTTTGTTGAACAAGACAGATCTTTATGCTTTGTTTTACTAAACTGATGTGTCTGTAGTATGTTATGTGACCCTGGACCTCAAAACCGTCATACTGTAAGTCAGTATTTGGAATCTGAAAGTTGATTAAATAAGCTTTCTATTGCTATAGCTATTTGCTATTTTGAGTGTTCAAGAAAGTCCAAAATGCTGACAAAATCACATTTTAAAGTTGTCCAAATTAAGCTCGTATCAATTCACATTACTAATCAAAAATTCAGTTTTTGTATATTTACAGTAATAACTTAATATTCAAATCCTAATCATTTTTGGCATGAAATAAAAATGTATTATCAATGCAATTTTAGCTATTACCAAAAATATACCCATGCAACAAAAGACAAAAGTTTAAGTCAGTATTATAAGGGTATTGATGATCAGTTTATTGATTTAGGTCCTTGAACATCCCATGTTTTACCTGGTGTGAATATTTTTAGCGCTAGGATCTTTCACGTTTTCCACTTCCATTGTCACATAATGAGTGTTATTTGACCTCTCAGGGTCATTATCAGTCATTCTGCCTGCCTGACTTCCTGCCAGTTTTGTTGGTGTGCATCTGCTCCATAGATGACAGGGAAGGCCAAATTGAGCTTAGTGGATCCGTACTCTGCACATGCCAAGGACAAAAGACAAGGTCACATTCCTTCTCAAGATTAAACACAGCATCAGCAGTGCAGGGCGCATGGGAACCAGGGTACAGTATTGTAAATCAGGGCTGGAACAAATTGGACACTGAATGGAAACTTTCAGAGTCATTCTTTGGTTTCAGGAACTTTGCATCTTAGAGAGAAACCTTTAAATGCAAGATTAACGGAAAATGGACAAATCCTTTTTTTTTTCTTTTTTTTTTTTTTTTGCTGTTGATCACAAAAAAGTTTAGTTGTTCCACTCGTTTTTGTGTTTTTTTTTCTCCTTTTTTTTTCTAATGTGAAATGCAAGCAAAAATGTCTTTTATGGCCTGGTTGTGCCAAGGATATTAAGAATTACTACATAATCATACTATATCTGTGAGTTTTGGCATGAAGAATATTCCACACCACCTCTAATAACAATAATGACAGAGGAATATTGTTAGTGACTTTCAGAGTGAATTTCCATCTGATGAACAATAAAAATACTGACAGCAAATCAGATTTCACACACTGGAGTATTTAAAGTGGCAGATATCATGACTGCAGCACACACTTGCATTAAACAGAACATTATATTAAGTAATATTGTTATTGTTCTTGATGTGAATGCACATTTATGCTCCAACTTATGAAATAACTAAATGAGAGATCTTGCTTGAGACTTATATAAAGCATACATTGTGAGCATATCATGGCAGGAAAGTGATCCAGGAATAAGGAATCCAGGAATAATGCCAGTGGTGTAAAGTTATCAAAACCATGCTGAAAATGATTATAAATCAGAGCCACAGTAAGACAGAATTGAAACGTATCATTTATTTGTTTAGTTTGAAGTGTTTTTCTTATTAGATTTATTTTGTCAGTCGTGCATTTTATTTATTAGTTTCTTTGAACTCTTTATTTTTATTTAAGACATTCTAAATCACCTTTAACTTGTTTAAAAATGTGTCTTAGCCGTTCTGCCAAACTTCACTTTTCGTTTTTCCTACCTCTTTTTTCATTATATGAAACATGCTTGCTTTAGAAGACTAAACATGCAGCACTTTAGTTGAAATCACCTTCTCTCTCAGTGTCCACTTGAAGGAGAGAGGAAGTCAATATTGTGATAGGAACGTGTGTTGGGGTTTGAATGTGGTCAGACCTCTGTTGTTGTTGTTTTCCTCCTGTGGGAATTCTCTCTCTTGCGTGCGCGACGGACACGGCTCTCTGAATGTTGTGGTTATGGCTGCATCTCTCCGTTTGTGAGGTGCAGAAGGTTATGCAATCACTGATAAATGAAATTCCAGCTTAGCTGGAATGCTGAGAAGGCCCAGTACTTTCCTTGACAGTCACAATGACCTTGCCTGAGAGAATGCTTGGGGAAAAAATGATACAAGCCACAAAATAGTTACATTATAAATTGCATGTCAGCACATACAGACTTGGGAAAGCGGGAGTTGAAAGAAAGAAAAAATTTGGATCACACATCCTTTACTAACTCGTTCCTGTCACGGCTTTCTCCCCCATTGTGGATTGTTGTTATGGGAACCAAAAATCGCTTATGAAAGCGATAACCGCGTGTGTGGTTGTGAGTTATGTGCATTTTAATGATGTAAGACTATCTATTGCACACCATTTAACATTTAAGGGATTTCATGCAGCCTGATATATTTTCCAACCCCAAATCTTAGATGATTTGGCTGAGGCTGAAGAACTTACTTTAATAATAAGGATAAATGACTGTAGTGTCTGAGATGTAGTGATCCATAACTACACTTCTAAGCTGCTGAATCCATGTGAATCCCCCTCTCTGACGTAATTAGACTGCTTTGAGTTCATTCTCCCAGTGAATTTGAAGTTTACTGTAGGGAAATCTCTTGCTCTTACGGTGAAACTTAAGCAACAGTGTCTGCGCTACAGCTGTGCTGTAATACACTACAAAGTATTCTGTGGTGGTGGGGTATTTCAGGTCAGTGCTGCGATATTAGCAAATAAACATGGAGTAATGTCTCAAGGCCGAAATGAAAATAAACAGATGATCAGGATCAGTTACTGCAATATCCACTCTATTTTTTATTTTATTTTTTTGATGGAGACATTGCCAACCAGACACTGCGGTCGATTGGACTTTCTGTACATTCTGTCAAATGACAAAGTGGAGTTCCAGGAAAAATCCTTCTAGGAAAAACCTTAAATACAGAGCACACTCTGCACTGCAGGAGAATGTTTCCCTCCCTTCTCTTTCCACTGCTATTTCTGCTCCTTCACTTTTTTAATGCAATAGTACATATTACATTGCAGGTTAGGGCAGTATTTGTGTAATTTGAACTATAATGCTGTTTAGGCTGGCTAAGGATTCTTAGTTTTATGTAGACATTTATAGCATTCATCAATGAGACTAATATGAGGGGTTTGCTCAGGTTGTTTTCACATCTGTTAAATTCCTCCATTAGTTGTGATGGGTGCTTGTGTAATGTTAAACAAGCAGCGTCTCAATAAAGCCTATTGTAATGGTTGTGATAATTCCTTGTGTTGGCCCCAGGCCAGCGCACTCCATCATATTAATTGAATTTCTCTCGTCAGCTAAATGAATGAATAAAATCAGCTACACACAACCCTTAATATTTTCAAATCCATCTCAATGTCCCTTTTCCATCTCATCAAGCATTTCTTCATCATATACTGTACAGTAGATTTGTTCCAATTTACAAAATAAAAAAACTATTTACACAAACTTTCAGTCAGCCAAGCAGCGTCCTCATTGAGAATTTAAAGAGATACTCGTATAAATGCCATAAAAATATAGGAGATTTTTTACATAGCTGAAACCATGGTCTGTTTATTTTACTCCTGCATATTTGGCAGTGAGTATATTTACAACAAATGTTCATTTTTGAATGAAGTATCCCCTTAAAGCTGCAATTGACAGCTTTATTTTGTGCTAATAATAAACACAATGTTGTCATCTGTTGTGAATGCTAATATAGTTATATTTGTAATTGTTATACACTAATTTGAATGAGTTTTTTTGCACTGTAGAACTGTCTGATGTTTTGTTTTCTGCACTCTGACTTTAATCACATAAAGTGCAGCTTGTCATCCATCATTGCTAAATTACACGATTCAGTATTAGGTTTTTTTTAATACGCAATCCTGTTTACAGGTCACGTTGTACTTTGAGGTCATGGGCACGCACACACATACACACACACGTGTTTACTGGGTTTGTTGAATTCACAGGGGTAGTGAGGAATATGGTTAAGGGGTCGTCCTGTGTGATAAGAGCACACCGACGGGCAGCCTGACCTTCAGAGGACTGGACTGAGCCTCTGTGAGACAGCATGAAACAGGAACACGAGGCTCTTACCTGAAAACAGATGATGAACTCATGTGTCATGCTGCAGTGATGTCAGCAGAGATTATAAATAGGCTACGAGCACCTGGATGTGCCACCTACTGCTCTCAAAAGATGCATACATGTCAGTTGGTAGTTCAATTCAATGGTGGTAAAAGTCTCTTAAAGGGGGTCTGCTAAGTATTTTTGCATTAAACTTTTCGCAAAACAGCAAATAAGTATCTGGTGTTATAAGGATACTGTTTTATAAGAACCTTACAAAAACAATAAATAAAGTAAAATAATATTATTCCTCCCATTTTGCATTTTATACTGTCTAATAAATATTATATTATATGTGTATATAGATTTTAGTTTATTTATTTTACTTTATTTATTAAAGTAAAAAAAAATATTTTTTATTTTTTATTTTTTATTTATTTTATTATTAATTATTATTTTAAAATATAAATATTTATTTTACTTTTTACTTCAATTTATTCAACATTAAAGGACAAAAAAATCCAATTAAAACAATTATTTTTCCAATGAAAACAATTACACTGTACATATATAGTGGGGGAAATAAGTATTCAACACGTCAACATTTTTCTCAGAAAACATATTTCTAAATATGCGGTTGACTTAACTTTCACCAGATGTTGATAACAAACAAAGAAATACATGTATGAAGAGAAAACAAATCTAATTAGTTTACAAAATAGGTTATGTGTGATAATGTAATGACACAGGAAAAAAGAATTGAACACGTGAAGAAAGGAAAGTGTAAAAAGACGGTGAAAGCCCAGACAGCAGCTGAAATCTCTGTAAAATTGTATTGACTTGTAAAATTGTAAAAAATATGTTGCCATAATAATATACATTACTATGTTAAACACAATACACTTTAAAATATACAAATATTAAATTTCCAGTTAAATCACAATGCACTAGTCATGTAGTATACGTAATTACATTTAATACTGTAAATACTCTATATTTATATGTAGTCTTGGCTTTTAGTTATCCACCAGATCTTTTTTTTTGTAATGAAAAGGGTTTAAGGAACAGTATGGGCCGTTTAACCCCACAGTGACCCCAGTGTATTATAATATTAATATGCATATTAATATGTGAGTTCATCTAAAAATCGATGATAATGTAAGCATGATAACACCCTTATGGTCTAATGATTAGGTGACTGTAGATGTACAGTATAATGAGATGCTTTAAGTGCAGCACTAGCTCTTGGACTGAGGATTTTCACATGGATCCTCAGTAAAGCTCAGGTTAATGGAATTGCTTCCATTGAGGAGGATTGAGGAGCCTGTGTTTAGATTAATGGGAGAACGGGATGCCACACAGTGAGGGGGGTCAATGGAGGGTACGGCCAATCTGGCTAGACAGTTTCGTCAGTGGATTCTCTCCTAATCCTCTTTCTCCGACTGCCACCATGACCATGTGACTGCCTCTGAAACAGAAACCATGACGCCTCAGGCCAGATAAAGGGCTTAATGAATTGTAAATAAACTAGCATGCATTATGAATGATGAAATAAATGCTGAAAATAATCTGTGGATAACCCTTTAAAAGTCTGTCTTTCCAAGAACGGCATTATCTAAATTTCACAAATAGTTCTCTTAAATATTTGCCCCCTCTTGTGTCATGTGCTACCTCTCGCAGTGAAGAGGTTCGTATCAGATAACCGTACCCTCTGTTGGCGTACTCAAATTGGACTGAATTCCTCAGTAGAGTGGTCTCTCATCTCTATCATGGGACGTGTTGTACTTCATGGTTACTGGGTGGTCCTGTCACAGAGGTATGGTTTTCAGCACTCGCTCCTATAATGCCAACTTTCCCACAACTCATATTTCAGCATTAAATACGCTTTTGCACATTCTTCAACGGGGCTCCCGGATGCAGTTGTCTTGTATGTTTGTTTATGTGATATGCACGTTATGCCAAAAGGACAAGCTGCCATGTGAACATTTCTTAATTCTGCACAGTTCGGCACTCGTTTGACCGTCACATCGTCTGTTTATTTTTTCTTATCACTTTTTCCTTTGATTTCACTCCCCGCTTACTAACACTCTGTTCTTTATCTAAGGGCAGCAGGCCAGGCACACGTGTACCAGTGCTCTAAAGAAGGCCAGTTTAGTGGAAACTAGCAAGCAAACACTCCAAAAAGGACACGCGCTCCCTCAATGTCAGCAAATATTTGGTCACAACTTCAAAGAGCAGTGACAGTCATTCGAAACTGCAGATCGGCCTCGTGTTTGTCACTGTAAGAGCAGGTGGAATGTGTAAGTTTCCGGTTTAAAAACAATGTGATTTTATAATTGAATTGTTTTTTTTCTTCTTGATTTATTATAATCTTTTTGACTAGTGGGTTTCTTTGCTTTTATATTTTTAGGCCACGTGGCAACATGTTTTGGAGGCAGGCTGTGACGTAACAACACACTGCTGTCACCTGCATGTCCAGCTGTGCTGGTGGCTCAGAGAAGTGGACTAATGAGGGTCCTGAGGTGAATCTGATGGATTGAATGAAGTGTAATTAGAAAGATGGATTGTCACTTAAGTGTGACAGCCGGCTTATTCTGTCCCTGACGGGTTCAGAAATCTGCCTACTAGCCTATTAGGCCAAATAAAATTGTATGGGTCACAGATATCATTAAAATAGGGTAAAATATTGAGGCCTACAACTTGTTTCCTCTGAGTGTTTGGTTAATAAAGAACAGCACACCAAGTATATTTATCTGGATGTCGTCAGGTAGTTTATACAGTTGTGCGTTATTTGTCTGTCTTTTTTTAATGAGAAACTCTGACTTTTTGACTTTTGAATGAAACCTTGAATGAAACTCCTAAATTCCTGTATGCATGCATGGAAATGTAGAATGTATTTTTCCATGACAAAAGAGGTTAAGCATACAGCATAGATTCATATCTCACAATGTACAGTAATCTCATGAGTATTTGTATTGACATAAAATGTGGTTCTACCAAACATATATTTACTGTACTTGCTCATAAAGTACTGTACACATTGACACATACAATATTATGGTACTATCTACAGTTAATCAGAATCAGAAAGAGCTTTATTGCCAGGTATGTTCACACATACGAGGAATTTGTTTTCGTGACAGCTTCTAGTGCAACAGAATTAAAGAGACAGGACAAAAAACAGATAATAAATATATTCAAAAAATAGAAGTAAGTGTTAAATGCAAATATACAAATTGACAAGTGTATGTACAGGTGTATTACTACATACACCATTATATGTGCAGCTGTTATGTGCACATTGGCATGCAAAGTGTGTTGTTAAATAAGTACAGTATGTGTGTGTAAAAAGTGTATTGCAGTAGTGATGTTGGTTCAACGATTATTATCATCAAGTGTTCATGAGATGGATTGCCTGAGGGAAGAAACTGTTTCTGTGTTTTTACAAAAGATATGACAATTTAGATATTGTCATATTTGATATTACCACATTTGGCATTACCCAAGGAATCCATAGGATCCAAGAAAATGATTTTCTGACAAACGGTTTAAGTTATAATCGTAAATATGCATTTTTGGTATCTCCTGACAGTAGCTGGTGTTGTACTACACTTTGACATAGACCTTCAAATCATAGTGTTAATTTTAAGTTTCATTTTGAACTGAACCAGTTTTTGGTCGACTTTGGTATGCTTACGACATCATAACTTTTGAACGAAATTGAATGTTAAAATTCTGTTCAGTCATTTCTGTGCAGCTCAGTCCATAGAGTAGCTGAGCCAAATCTGGGAAAAATTGGTTTTGAAGGACGAGTAGTGTTTAAATGTATTACTGTGCTTTACTGGGGTTTTAATGTGTAGCATTGGGTTGAATCAGCATGATTAGTGAAATCTTTTGTGCCAAGATTTATTTTTCTAGCTCAAATGGCTAAAATGTTGTAACAGTTTAAATGTTGAATGTTTGGTCTGCTGGTGGCGCTATAAAGTTAGTTATAGAGACTCCAAATTTGGCCAGTTATCTTCTATTGACCACCACTACAATTGTGGCAAATTTCATTGTTTTCCTACTTGCGGTTCATATGGCTAACATTGACTCCCATTCGGGAGGAAATGGAATTATAATAATAATAATGGGTGCCACGGTGGCGTAGTGAGTAGCACGTTCACCTCACAGCAAGAAGGTCGCTGGTTCGAGCCTCGGCTGGGTCAGTTGGTATTTCTGTGTGAGTTTGCATGTTCTCCCCCTGTTTGCGTGGGTTTCCTCCGGGTGCTCCAGTTTCCCCCACAAGTCCAAAGACATGTGGTACAGGTGAATTAGGTATTCTAAATTGTCCGTAGTGTATTAGTGTGTATGGATGTTTCCCAGAGATGGGTTGCAGCTGGAAGGGCATCCGCTGCATAAAACATATATGCTGAATAAGTTGGCAGCTCATTCCGCTGTGGCGTACCCGGATTAATAAAGGGACTAAGCCGACAAGAAAATGAATGAATGATAATAATAATAATAAAGAAAGCCTACAAGAACAATAGGGGCCAATGGCACATTCGGTGCTTGGCCCCTAACAAGATGTGTGTGTGAAATGTGATTCGCATTACAATTCACAAACCTGCAATGCACAAGCCCACATTTGTTTGCACAAACCCCATTTATCATGTTTCTCTGAGGCAATACATTGCTAAATATTTGCAATCCATAGCCAAGATTTTGCTGAATGAGGGTTCATCACAGGGTTAAACGGGTGCCGCCACAGTTATGACTTTGTCCCTTTTTTTCTGGCAGCCTTGATCCCTCAGGATTGCTCGACATTGCATCATTTATCTGTTCTGGTGTATTTAGCATAGTGAATGTGCGTCAGATTGAGCGAGAGCAAGGAAATCCCCTTCTGCCACGTGGGACATGAAAAAAAGACTCCAGTTGGACTCAAACTTTCTCTCTTTTTCTCTTGCAGCATTGAATGGACTCTCCACGCTCCACTGCCGGCATTTACACATCTCTCACCACACTCCTTCCCGTGGAGATTGGCTCACTTCGTTTTCTTCATGATGAATGTCTCTCTGAACCTCTTGTGGCATTTGAGTGAACTGCTGCTATATTACAGGTTCCAGCTCAGACATGATTCATCGAATAGGAACTACGGAGGAATTTGCTGCATCACAAAACACATACCCTGTTGAGGTTTTCAGATATACACAGCATTCCTTTTTCGTGACCAACACAGTCTTGAGAAAGATCCATTTATTTGTTCTTATTTACTCTATTCTTTAGCTTCAACGGCCTTTCTGGCACTTTCATCTCTGTATTGAGAGAGGTTTGTATGAATAATATATGCCACATTGCCTCGCCATCATTAAAGGTGACCTTGGTTAATTATTGATCGGGTCAGATGATTACAGTCCTGACCTCTGTATGTTCTCATCTACAGCTCTGCTCGCTTTTCATGTCCGCGTTCTTCCTTTCGCTATTCCTGGAGGCCCTGAGAAGATGAATTACTGTCTGTTATTATTGTTGGGGTGAGTCGGCGCCTTCACAGAGGCATTGAAAATGCAACCCCCTCAAGACTGTTACTTTGTGTTTTAATGAAATATGGGAGGGGTAATGTACAGTCAGCTCACTAAATAGACCCTGACAGGGTGATCAGGTTGAGCCTGAAGGTTTTTTTTGTTGTTACAATGACCGTCTGACTCTAAAGTGCCCTGCTAATCACCCTGAAACTTCTCGAATAAATGTATGTGATGACTTGAAACATCGTTCTGTTTATTTTGTTATGCTTTCTTATAAGAACCAAATCATGATACAGTTGAAAGGTTATGAATGTCTATTATTCAAACATACAGGATGTTGACCACCAATCTGAATCACACAGAGAACTAAATAAAATAAGGTTTAGTTAATTGCTATAGTATTTTCTAGAATTTAACTTGCACTCCATGGCCACTTTTATCTGGTAAAAACTAGTACCATGGCAGAAATGCCTCAATTCTTGATGACAGATTTAACAAGGGGATTTCTCAGGAATTTTGGTCCATACCAACATGGCGTGTAGATTTATTTTGCCTACATTCATGAAGTGTATCTCCAGGTGAATCCCAAAGATGCGTTATTGGACTGAGATCTTGTGACTGGAAGACATCTGAGTATAGCAAACTGTCATGTTGTTGAAACCAGTTTCAGATGAATTGAGCTTTGTCTCGTGGTATATTATGCTGCTGGGAGTACAGTAGCCATTACTGTACTCCCAGAAAAACACATTGGTAATAAATTGATAGACATGGTCAGCAACAGTGTTATGGCACTTATATGATGTTCAGCTGGTGCTCAGAGGCTCAAAGAAGGTCAAGAACAAAATATCTCAATCCAGTGCACCACCAGCATCAAGAAGGATCATGCTTTTATGTTGTTGATTTCAAGTTCTGACACTACCATCCAAATATTTTTGCAGAAATCAAGACTCCTCAGACCAGGCAATTTTTTTAATTATTCTTATATTGTCAACTTGATGAGCTATGGTGTCGTAATCACACGTTACGCAATCTGCTTTTGTAGCTCATCTGATTCAAGTTTCAGTGGTGTTATGTTCAGAGATGCTCTTTTTCATCAGTTGTAATTCATGTTTTGTGTATAACTATTTCCTTTCTATCAGCTAAAACTGGGTTGTACTATTTAAGCTGGGACTTCATGGTCATATTTCATTCGCTAATAATAGTTTATATATTTGCTTTACTTCTGTAAACCAGGTTTCGGAGTCAGGGTGTGATGTAACAACACCCTGCTGTCCACCTGCATGTCCAGCTGTGCTCTTGGCACAGAGAAGTGGACTAATGAGCGTCCTGATGTGAATCTGATGGATTGAATGAAGTGTAATTAGAAAGATGGGTTGTCACTTAAGCATGAAGTAGCTTAAAGCACTGTGTAGCATTAAATAGCTTCTGTTCGGCTCTTTCTGTCGCTGAAGTGTTCTAAAATCTTCCTTCCTGCGTGGCCACTGTGGACCATACCTTATAATGGGTCACAAATAACATAAATAGATGGTGAAATATAGAGGTGAACAACTTGTTCCCTCTGAGGGTTTCGATAATAGAGAACACAGAGCACATTTATAGGGCTGTAGACAGGCTGTTTCTCCTCTGCACGCTTTGATTGTAACAAGTAGTTATTTTAGTTACCGTTGTCTTTCTATCAGCTTGAACTGGTCTGGTAATTCTCCTCTAGTCTCTGACATCCACAAGGTGTTTTCACACACAGAATCAATGATTGTGTTCCTTTTCTCAGATTTCACTATTCCCTTTCTGTAAACCCTAGAGATGGTTATGCATAAAAATCTCCGCAGTTACTGAAATATTCAGGCCAGACTGTCTCACACCTACAAACCAAGCCACATTTAAATGTATAGTTCACCCAAAAATGACATTTCTGTCATCGTTTAATCTCTCTTCACTCTCTTCACAAACCTATTTGAGGTTTCTTTCTTCTGTTCAACACAAAAGAAGATATTTCAAAGCTGGAAACCTGTAACCATTGACTTCCATTGTACTATGGAAGTCATTAGTTACATCTTTCTTTAAAATATCTCGTGTTCAACAGAATAATGACCACTAGAGGGCGAATAAAAAGTGATTTTTCATATTTTGGGTGAACTGTCCCAAAAAATTAATATGAGCAGATCATCTTGACCTAAATGCATTTTCTGTCATGTGTTTGGCCTTAATGGTCTTGCCCCTATAGGTAGACTGAGTTGATACTCAAATTCAGCAGTGATGGGGCAAAGACTAGAGGGGCAGTAAGTGGGAATTGCTGAATCCGCAGATGCAGAACCACTGTGGGTCAGTCATCCTTTTCAGTGAAAGATTCACATCTATGGAATGCCATGCCTGTTGATTTGAAGTTACAATCAGAACTCCCAGTTTTTTCAGTAAAGCTGGAAGAATGATTGAAGTCTTTACAGCAATGTGAACGTTAAGTATCATTCTTTCAGGTTGGTCAGGTTTACATTTCTCTTTAGTATGCAGATTGACTTACACTTTTGGCTCTGTATATATTGTACATATTTGTTGTATTGTTTTCATTTGTTTGTTTTATGGGTGCCACGGTGGTGTAGTGAGTAGCACGGTCGCCTCACAGCAAGAAGGTCATTGGTTCGAGCCTCGGCTGGGACAGTTGGCATTTCTGTGTGGGGTTTGCATGTTCTCCCCATGGTTGTGTGGGTTTCCTCCGGGTGCTCCGGTTTCCCCCACAAGTCCAAAGACGTGGTATATCAGTGTATACCAGTGTATCAGTGTGAATGAGTGTGTACAGTATGGACGTTTCCCAGAGAGGGGTTGCAGATGGAAGGGCATCCGCTGCGTGAAGTTCCGCTGTGGCGACCCTAGATTAATAAAGGAACTAAGCCGACGAGAAAATTATTGAATGAAGTTTTGTTTTGTTTTGTTTTGTTTTGTTTTGTTTTGTTTTGTTTTGTTTTGTTTTGTTTTTGTTTTAGTTTTGTTTTGTTTTGTTTTGTTATTTTATTTTATTTTATTTTTTATTTTAAAGCCTTTTATTTTAAAAACCGGGGACATGCTATATGCCCTTTGTACACGTAAATTAAATGTTTGTGTTGTATTAACAAGCAGGCGTACCTTATAAAGTGGCCGATTTGTTTTATTTTTCCATCCCTATTTCTTTCCAGATTAAATTTAAGCTTACATTTGTGGAGTATATAATTCTAAAATGCTAAAGCTACCAATAGCCTGCATTTATAAATTTAATTATACGTTTTGACTTGTATGCCATTGCTATTTTTCTTTTTTTTATTATCTAGACAATGTAATTTTGACCCAGCCCATAGTCAAGTGCAATAATATTATATCAGAAAGCACTTTCCACATCAGACATGCAGAGTGATGACCTGGTTCTCCTCGGGACATTGAACGAGAAGGATGGCATGAACGTCACCTTGACCTTTCGGAGGCATTCCCTCATCGCCATTCCCCTCGGGCCTAAATGCTTTTAAATAAACCCTTAATGTGTGTCAGTGTGCTGACTCAACAGCACTCGCTCTGAGTTTGATCAATCTGACCGAAGGTTGAGTCGGGTCAGCAATGAAGCACCTGTCACCCATGTGTGTGTACATAGATAATTTGTGAGTGAATGATGAATGTGACTAGCGGGACCGAATTAGCTCAAATCATGAGCTTGTAACAACCTCATGATTTACAATAGCTGTTTGTGTAGTGTTGTGTTACTCTAGCATGCTTGTCTGTGCTGTAAAGTTCACGCAGTGGTCAAACCGCAGCATCTCCACTCTTGTTAAAGCATTTGTGACTGAAGTTACAGCAGCAGAGGGATGGGTTTATGTGTCTCTGAGTGCTCAGGTCTGGGCTGGAGAATGTGCTGACAGACACACACACACACACTGACAGTGTCTCTGCTGAATCAGCTCCAGTCACTGTCCTGCTGCTCTCACTCACTGATGTCTGACTGCAGACACAGACAAGCTCAATACAAACTGACCATGTACAGTCTGCAGATCACTTAACATTTTCTTTTGTGAATAGTTGAATAGGGTAATAATTCCACTTCAGGTTTTTTTTTTAATAGGTTTTTTAGTATTTTTGATAATTATTTTTAATAGGTCTGAAATGTTTCATGTTAATATTTTATTTAACAATTATATTACTATTAGTCTAAAGTATGAGTATATTTTGTTGAAACATTTTTTTCATTTTAGGGAAGCAAGCTTTTAGTCATGCTGCCTCCTCTGGAATACTCTCCAGTCTGAACTAAAAATGTCTGAGCTCATCCCAATTTAATCATTTCACTCTATCCTGTATAACAAACAACAGCAGTCCATTTCTCAACGTATGTGTTTTTAACAAATTGTATTGTGGTATAGCTGAATAACAAAACTATTTTTATATTGTCTTTACTTTTATTTATTATTATTATTATTATTATTATTATTATTATTATTATTATTATTATTATTATTATTAATATTTTATTTAATTTTTTTCCACTACTCATAAGTCGTGTGTTGCAGACCTTAATTATTAAACTAATATTATATAATTGTATAATTATAATTGATTTCAAATTATATTTATGAAATAAAATGGAAAAAAAGCTGATCAAATAAATGGATTGAGATGCTGTACCTACATTTTTTAAAATTCTGTTGTTGCTCTTATTTTATTTTTTTTTTGTGTATTTTACAAGTTTATTCTATAAACATTTATATTTATTATATAATTATTGTATAATATACTTAATGTAAAAAAAATCTATTTCAAGCATTTTCCCCCCTTTTTTATTTTTTATAAAATTACGCTTTATATATTTAATATTAATATTATACCTCCTATGGTATAAATAATTTCAGACTTGATGGTATAAGGTTGAAAGCAAAATCTGAATGAAATGTACGTTTATATTTTGAAATGCTATATTTCTGTTACAAGTGTTTTTTTAAATATATATTAATGTTTTGTACTATATTTCTATATTATATGTCTATATTATAGAGCCAAAAGGCCTATGACAGCCACTGGTACTGTACCATCTTACCTCCACCTGTCCCTGAAGGTCTAAATTTCCTCCAGTAGCCTATGATCAGGAAGGGAGCACTGCCTTGTGGTGCCATCACAGTGAGGATATAAGTCACTTTCCAAAACTTTTTCATAAAATTTTCCTCACTGGTGGAATGATCTTCCCCTTCCCACTCGGACTGAGGATACACTACGATTCTCTGAGCACATATAAGTTACTATGTATAACTAGTACTTCTTGTTTGTATTGCCTCTTGTAGAATTGCTAATTACCTCTTCAATTGTAAGTCGCTTTTGACAAAAGTGTCTGCTAAATGTAATTTTACATAACATAAAAATGTATCATATATATATATGCATAGTAATATTTTAAGTAAATAGGTAAATAATGTTTATTTGTTATTGCTATATATATGTATATATATATATGTGTGTGTGTGTGTGTGTGTGTGTGTGTGTGTATATGTG
>CAIGQQ010034181.1:7273805-7300346 GCA_903798035.1 Danio albolineatus | reverse complement strand
TAAAAGCATCTGACAAGAGAATAAATGTAAACATGTTGCATGCAGGTGAATTTTCAAGAAAAACAGGATCAAAATGCTTGGACCTGAAACAATTCAATGAATCTGGTCCTTTGGTCCAGCAAATATCCCCATTCAATACCGGCAGATCTTAGGGTACAGGTTCCACACTAGTACATGCTTTAGGTTAATGACTTTCTGATTGGCTTTTTCCTTCAAGCCTTTTCACAGAATCATAGAAAGCTCCAAGCAGCTTCAGGATCACGCTTGAGATAAATATCAGCTTCAGAGGCCAATCTTTGATCACTGACCGCTGCTTGATTTCTATATAACGTCTAATAAAACCCTGTAGGACACAGTGATCTTCTATAGACTGCAAATCCTTGAATTGCACCTGAGGTTTTTGCTGACTGAATACTAATATGTTAAACACAGAGGTCATGCGGTCATTTATATTCACCAGCGACTCTGATCGATAGCTTCGTAAACCCTCAGAACCAACGCTGCCCATTTCTGGGGGAAAAAGGGTCCATTTTTAAGTCTTCTGGAGGTCTTTAGGACACAAGGAGGTGACTTGTCAGATGGGCTATTACGTCCCCATGAGATCAGTAAAGAGGATTTATTAGCCCTGCTTTGAGTACGGCAGCACACAAAACTGGTTCACTGTTCTCAAGGTCATTTTATTCCTCCAGCCCTCGAGATTTTGTGTGCAGATCAGCTCAATAAAAAATGCAGCATCCCCAGCGTTGTCAATTTACCTGAACATCCATTTACCTGAACATCAGTGATCTGGTTATTTGCCATAATCTCAATTTGAAAGTATTATGCTTAAGGAGTTTATATGAGTGGCTTTTATATATAGTCCTTTTATGTTTCCGTGATTTTCCTTCCATGTTTTCGCTTATAAGCATACAGTTTGTCTACCGAGTACGGTTTTGGTTTACTTTTCATTTTACAAAAGCTTCAAATGTAGTTAATTAGCATTGCTATTTTTATTTTTTGACCACTGTCGTCCCTGCTAAATAGAAATACTAACCATCACAAGTTGGTTCCCCTATAAATACGACTAAAACATTACGAACAATACAATTTTATCAATTAACACCAGTACATTTTAATGATTTTAAATGTCTTCTAGGACATATTCTAGTAGGATGTATTGGTTTCGCATGCCATCAATACAATAATCTAATGCAGCTTCCATTATAAGCACTAAAACCATTATAAATTTGATGATGGTTTTAATTATTGTTTTGTTTTTCAGCATGGCTATTTGTATCCTGTCGCAAATTGCAGTGAAAAATGTGTGCACATGTCTATACGCCTCTTCTACAATGAGACTAGTGCTTCTGCACATCTTCGTTCAGTTTGTTTACTTTGAATACGACTTTAGTCAGATTAAAGTAGTCAAAAACCTGTTTACCTAGATTGTTAATCTGAGTGTGACTAATATCTCAGAGTATTGCTGTCCATGTGAATGAACAGACTGTTGCTCCTTGAAATTTCCCTCAAAATACTGAGAAATGGAAATGAGCGGTCACTAGGTGGTAAAAATCCTCCGGGACTCTGGTTTCTGAGCCCTTCGGCCCCGTGAGCCCATCATTTATCCAGTGTGTCTGTGAGGATGTGGAGCACCTGAGCCAGTTAGTCAGGATGTGATGGATCACCGCAGCTTCAGCCTCAGCTGTTTCCTGCTGATCCTCTGCCTGATTCCTCCCCCATTGCTCTCCATCTCTTCCTATCTCTCCATCTCGCCGGTGTTCCTGTACACCCAGCTGGGACCGGCTCCTCCATCAAGCCCAATTGTCTTTCCGAGCTGACAGTTTCCTCCACACACCCGCAGTTGACCTGCTCTTTATTTGCGTTTCCTAAAATAGCTGGGCTGTCAGTGTATCTGTGTCAGTGCGCGTGTATTAACTTTATCAAAGTCACTTGTAATGTCTCAGCGCTGCGCCAGTCTGCCAACAGGCATTTTGCTGCATGAACACGTCTGATGTCTCTCTGATGTGTGTGCCATCCTTAGTCTCGCTGGACAACTAAAAATACCTTGCAGAGTTTTCTCACACAGGTAAACGAATGAATTGATGTCAGTGTTTTTTCTTCTTCTTCCATGTACTGTAAGTCATTAAAACATTTTAGTACATAAAAGCAATTGGGATTTGTTTGAACCCCTAACAGGTTCTCTTCTTATTGTTTAAATTACACTTAATTTGAATTTGTCACGTTTTTCTAACATACTGTATTGTAAGTTATGCATGTTTTTAGCAAAGGGTATTCATTAAATATTCAAAGTGTGTATTAGTCTTTTCAAAAAAGTTCATTGCTGAGATTGTTTATTGCTTGTTAAATGTTTAGTAACCATTATTTCAATCATAGCTGGTGTGGTGCATAGGTTTTATTTCTTAGACATGTTGGAAGACACATGCCGCAGTCACATTCCTCGATGTCAGTGCCAAAATTCAATGGACTCAGTTTGTAAAAGAAGGTTTCATTTTCACGTATTGGCCAGCAGTTCACCTGAATGAGATGTACTGGAGTAGATGTCTCAGAGACAGACAATGGAGGTTCAGTTGACCAAGATTTTCCAATATTTGGCCAACAATTAATGCAAGCCTACATGGAAATACATTCCATCAAGTTGTCAAAAGAATCATAATCTTAAGGTGAACCTAGAGATGGTCACTATCTGACTCTGAGACGAACCACTCTGAAATGTTCACTCCTGCACAACTCAAAGATCTTCAGTAAGGTTCATGTCAGTCCGTTGACAATTCATCGTTGTATTGTCATTCATCAAGTTAAGTCATTTGTATTTCTATGGCGCTTTATACAATGCAAATTATGCCAAGGGAAACAAGCAATACCTGAAAATCAGTAATGAATTTTTTTCAGCGTTAAATCCACTCAAGAATGATGCAAAAGGCATAATGAAATGTTCAAGGTGTTGCTCTGATCCCTGGATCTCAGCGGATTCATGGAGACTCCACCTCACAATCTACAGGACTTGAGAGATCTACAGGTGATGTTTTGGTGCCAGGTACAACAGGACACCTTCAGGGGTTCATTCCTTGGTGGGTCAGTGTTGTTTTGGCAGAACGCATAGGACCAACAGCATGTTGTTGGCAGGTGGTCATAATGTTTTTGGCTCATCTGTGTATGTTTGTATATATTTGTAGTTGTGAGTGTGTGCCTAAACACCAAAAACTGTTAAAAATCACTGCAGAATCCTGGAAATTAACTTAAAAGTAGTCTTTATCAGTGATGTTTTTTAACAGTTGGAGTTAGTTGTGTGCAGTGATGACAGAAATACTTTCAGGAAAAGAATTTCAGATTATTCTGTCCAACCTCGTCTGATCGCTGTAGTCAGTTAACTGGGATTCTTCCACATAGCTTTTAAATTCAGTGTAGCCCCATTCTAATGATTTCCTTGGAGATTCCAACACTTGGTGAGAGTAACGTTTTAATTAGCACACTGGAAAAAATTGGTGCTACTGCTTATTAACATCTCGGTCCAAATGAATGATCTTTGCCACTTTGCTGTAGATGATTGGATTTGCTTTGAGTGCTTTAGGCTGTGATGAATGGAAAAAGAATCAAAGGTATACCAAACTTGGGAGTAACGCACTCCAATTTTGAGTTGTAATTTTTACATGGTCCGTCAGCAATCCGATAAACGCTTTTTAGTGGGCCACACAGCAGTTGGACTGATAAACTCTGCTCAGCTGATAAGAAAAGCGGCTGTTTCTTGTGCATCAAAAAGTCCTCTATTTCCATTCGGTTACAGATTTGGCTGCTTAGAAAGACGTTATTTCTCCGTTTCTAAAGCTGTCCTGTTCATGGCCATTAAGCAGGTGCGCGTCAGCTGGACTTGCCCTGTTCTGCAGCCAAGACGAGGATAACAAATGGCTTGAGGGCAGTTGGAAAGAGAGAACGAGAGAGTGAAAGAAAGGAGCAAAACAAGAAAGCGGCACCATTCTTGCCCAAAAGGCCCTCATTAGGAGCAGAGAGGCATGTGAGGGAGTCAGCTGCTGGGGTGATAAAGGCAGCTGGAGGGAACCAGGGGGAAAAAAAGCAGCACAGAGAGGCTTGTGTAGGACTGGACCCCGGCCAAACCCAGAGGCCCTCACTCACATTATATAACCCTACAGTGGAAAGAAAACACAGCAACAGTACAGCTAGACGATATATGACCAGGAAAAGAGTATGCTTTGAATTATAAACAGCCAATTTTGTGAAAGGGGCAAAAGTGCTTTTTGCCCCAAGAAAGCTGTAAAACAAAGACGAGAATGGCTTTAATTGTTGTGGCCTGTGATGTTGCCCTAAATTACATTTTCCAAGTAATGAAAGTTTTAATAGTGTTTGCTTATTGAAGGGGGTTTAAACAATGTCCGCATTCTAAGCTAATGAACAGTAATGTTTATACTTTGACACGGTGTTTGATAAAGATTCTTTTGACTGCTGCTGAACTTGCCTTGAATTTGACAGCGAAGGATCCTGTTGCTTTATGCTGGCCTTGAAATTGTGTTTAGTGACAGTAAACCTGTGGCCAAGGTTGAATTGTTGCCTGCATACCAGAGCTGTGCAGCATTCTGAGCTGTCTTT
Source organism: Danio albolineatus (assembly GCA_903798035.1). Lineage (NCBI taxonomy): Eukaryota > Metazoa > Chordata > Actinopteri > Cypriniformes > Danionidae > Danio > Danio albolineatus. The sequence goes on along the minus strand of CAIGQQ010034181.1, from coordinate 7,295,747 downwards.
AAAAGTATTTATACAGAATTAAGTCTGCAGAAGATATGCAGAAATGGAGATTGAAGTTGGGCCAATAAATGGATGGCTGGAAGTATGGATGGGTAGAAAAGAGTTATGTGAATGGATGGACTTATGGATAGATGGACATATGGGTGTTGGATTGTGGCCAAAAGAATGGATGAAAAAATGGATGGAGGATGGATGAATATATAATACGCAGAGACTCATGAGAGAATGAATAAATTGATGGATTAGTGAAAAATGGGGATAGATAGATAGATAGATAGATGGGTAGATAGATAGATAGATAGATAGATAGATAGATAGATAGATAGATAGATGGATAGATGGATAGATAGATGGATAGATAGATGGGTGGAAGATAAATACACGTAGATACATGTCAGATAGATACAGGGATGGATACGCTTAAATAATAGATTGGTTAAAAAAGATACTTGAGCAGATGGGCGTATGGGTTGGATGAATGGGGGAAAGAAAAGAAATGGTAGGACATAAAGAGAGATGGAGGGATTGGTGTGCAAAAGAATGATGGAAAAAATGGATGTGTGAAAAGGTGGATGGATAGAAAATGGGCAGAGATAGACAGATTGATGGGTGAATGGATAAGTGGGTAAAAATATGGATGGATTATTGGAAAATGGGCACATAGATGGATACATGGATGGGTAAGTAATGTGTATTTTATATAGCGCGTTTATATCCCACTCAACCACCAGTGTGCTTCATCTACTTGGATGATGTGACGGCAGCCACAGGACAACAGCGTCAGTGCGCTCACCACACACCAGCTATAGTGGGAGTGGAGAGACAGTGATAGAGCCAATTCGGTGGATGGAGATGATTGGGAGGCCATGATCGGTAAGGGCCGATGGAGGGAATTTGGCCAGGACACCGGGATTACACCCCTACTCTTTACGAGAAGTGCCATGGGATTTTTGATGATCACAGAGAGTCAGGACCTTGGTTTAACGTCTCATCCGAAGACGGATAGAATAGGGATGGATAAAGGAATGAATAAATGTGAATAAAATTAGATAGTTACATGGATGGCAGAAAGAATAGATTGGTTGAAAAAAAGATATGTGAATGGATGTATGGATGGGCCAATGTGTGGGTGGGTGTTGGGTGAATGGAGGGAAAAAGAAATGGTGGTGAATAAAGGGAGATGGAGGGATAGACAAACCGTTGGACTGGTGGACAAAAGGATGAATGAAAAAATGGATGTATGAAAAGATGGATTGATAGAAAATAGGTAGAGATTGACATACTGATAGATTACTGGGTGAATTGATTAATGGGCACATAGATGGGTATGTGGAATGGTAGAAGATGGGCGGATAGAGAAATGAATGAAAACATGAAAAGTAGGCAGATAGATACTGTACATAAATGGATGGCTAGAATAATAGATTGGTAGAAAAAGGATATGTGAATAGATGGACGTATGGATGGGTGAGACTGCGGGTGGGTGTTGGATGAATGGAGGGAAGAAAAGAAATGGTAAGGGATAAAGAGAGATGGAGGGATAAGCAAACTGTTGGACTGTTTTTCCTTCTGGATGGAAAATGGATATATGAAAAGATGGATGGGTGGACAGAAAATGGGCAGAGATAAACAGATTGATGGGTGAATGGATATATGGGTAAAATATGGATGGATTAGTGGGAAATGCAGTAGATGGATACATGGATGGATAGAGGAATTAATAGACATGAATAAAATCACATATTTACATGGATGAATGGTGTAAAGAATAGATTGGTAGAAAAAAGGTATATGAATAGATGTATGGATGGACCAATGTGCGGGTTGGTGTTAGATGAATGGAGGGAAAAAATGAAACGGTAGGGCATACAGAAAGATGGAGGGATAGGTAAAAGGATGGAAAAATGGATGTATGGATGGATGAAAATGAATGGGAGGATGGATCAATGGAGGATCAAAAAGAGATGGATAGACGGATGAATGAATCTTCTAGCCTTTAGTAGTCTAGAAGTCACAGTCCATTTCCTTACATCAGCTGCTGAACAGCCTTTTGAACTCGTCCCCTCCACTATAGGCCCATAGCACTCAATAAACAGTGAGCATTTAGAAAAAAGCAGGGATTCACATGCGTATTTAAGGTGACATTTCTGCTGAGCACATTCAGCCAGCCGTAGAATGACAATAGCAGGATTAGCATTAGCACCACCCCCACGTCACATCTCGCTCCGTCAGAATGCTGCGCTCATCACTATCCAGCACTGATCCAGGGCATGTCCAGCCTTGTCCCGTCACAGAACACAAAAACCTTGCTTGGGCTCCCATGAGATGAAATTCCAGATTAAATGCGATATTCAGTCTCATGTAAGAAGCAGATTTAATGGCTATAATGGCTCCCCACAGATTCAGGAGGAATTACCTTTGATAAATGTGAGACAATAAACATAGGCATTATATCTGTTTTGTTTATTAGATTTTACCTTGACATGCTTGTTTTTAGAACGAATCTTAATATGTATATTTTAATTCAATAATTTTTTAATAGACCCGAAAAAATCCAAAATGCTCTTTAACCAATGAGTAAGATGTTTTTTTTTGACAAAATAATAAGAAAAAAAATTTAAATCATTCCTTTCCATCCTTTTATTTTCTTCGTTTTTTTCTGATTTCCCCAGTATCTACAGTATTTGTCTCCTGGAAGCTGCAGCTCTTTGCAGAAGCTGTGATTATCTGGGCTGGCTTGTCATCAATCAAACATCAGTAGACAGACACTAGTGACAGATAAAATCTCCGCTTTCCAGAGCTGAGACAGGCGTTCTCCACCGCAGGCGAACACAACGGAGGTTTTCGGGTTGGTATTAGCACATTTCTCCTGATTTTCCTCTCAGGTTATTTTTGGGAAAGACTTTTTTTTTTTTTTTTTTGCACTTCGCCACAAACACTGGCTTTCAAGACCGAGGTGGTGTCTCTTCATGTTAGTATGTGTTTATTTTTTGGCAGGAAGCACAGCATTAAAGATGTTGGGTGTTAATAGTGTAACAGATTTTAAAATAAGTGTTTATGATAAACGCAGCAAAGCATGTGACCATTTAAAAGTTAAAAATCTGTCATCGTTTTCTCACTCCAATTTTATTTTAAGTCCGTAAGACCGACTCTTATATCTATTTAACACAACTAATGCCTCTTGTGTTTTTTGTTTAGGGTTAGGGTTAGGCTTGTATTTATCCATTCATCTTGTGGCATCATGTCCTGATATTTAGATGTCTTTGGGCTTATAGAGAGCAATGTTATACAATTAAAGTAATTGGTCAAACAATACTATAAATTGCGGTGAGTTGAATCTGTGATTTGATTACTGCGTGGGTCGAATTTTGAGAAATTTGAGAAAAAAACAGTCCCACTTCATATTAAGTGGTCTTAACTACTATGTACTTGCATTAAAGAAATTAATTCAGTGTATTTAATGTGTTCATAATGTATTGCAAAACACTTCTGGTGGTCTTGAAGTGGGATACGGGAACAGGTTTGGTGGTATGGGTTGATTAATGTGTAAGGGATGGCCAACAGTGTAATTCAAGATTTATTCATTCATATGTACAATTCAAAAACATGTATTACACAATAACTACATTGTAACAAATGATTAAGTTCAGTGTTAGTTAAGGCACTTAATATAAAGTGGGACCAAAAAACTACTTTCTGTTATCAAGTCTTGTTTTTTTCGCCCAATCAGAACCAAACTGAAAGGTTATCTGGAGGCAGAGTGTAAAAAGAAACTGAAAAAAGTGGATGTGGACACTTTTATTAAAACTGCTGTAACTCTTGTCCTCGATCTGAGGTCACAGTAGAGAAAGTGCGGTAGCTATGCAACCATTAGTCAGATGAAAGTTAAAATTTCAGTTGAAAATCGGCATGTAGTGTCTCTGGTCAAGGTTCCACACTTATTTATATAACGCCATTGATGGAATAAAAAAGGCCACTATACGTTAATATGAGCACCTATTAAACCAGGCAAATGAAGCCATGTTAAACCATGAACAAACTTTTGTGCGATTGACTCATCAGCCTAAAGGTCAGCGAGAAATGTTCTTAAGAGCTCAAACTATTTGTTAAGTATTTAACATTATTTAAAAATAGAAACTTAGGTTTTACTCTACAAAACCAAACTGGTACGAATCTTTTGATCAGTAAGATCTGTAGCAAAATTGCTTTGGAATTATAAGGTTCTGTCTGCATTCAAAAAGATATTGAGCTTTAAAGATTTTGTATTCCATATAGCAATGTGAGGGACCAAGCAGGCCATTATTGTTGGCCATCACAAGCAACCAATATGTGTGTAACAGTTTTCTTTCATACATTAGCATGACAGAGACCCTAAATGTACTCTAAATATAAATGAACAATATTCTCTTCAATTTGCAAATTGGGGTAGAAAAAAAGGGCAAATGCAGACAGAAGCTTCTAATTCTAAATAGGTATTGTCTGCTTGGAATTATAAGGTTCTATCTGGCAGATCATTAGCTGAAGCATAAGAAATACGATCCGTCTGCTTATTAATTTAATTTAAAAAATCTATATATTGGTGTTGATGTTTGAGAAAGTTAAATTAAAACTGTAACATTTTACGATGTTTTACGATGAATAATTTTTCTTGTTCAAATTAAGCTAAATATTTTGTCCAGTGCAGATGTTATTTTAGGTAATTAATATGGTAATATTTATTGTTGTAACTAAGACCCCATGAATTAAATTTATTAATTTCCCTTTCAGGCTTAATATAAATTTTAAAGATTTTAAAAAGTAAACAATGACAATACGCATATGAGTTGTTTAACAGTTTAATAAACATTGAAAAATGTTTCACTGACTATTTATACACAAATAAAGATATTTCATATTTAATATATTAAATTTTTTTAACAACGGAGCAGTCCGGCGGAATGACAAAGAATCGGTGAATTAATGATTGGCTCTTGTGCATGCGTTCGAAATGCTGATTGGGTCACAGAAAGAATCTTATAGAGCCAAGCTGTTCGAATTTTGTAGATAAAATTTTTTGTTTTAAAATAAAAAGTCTTAAAATGTCAAAAAATCTACTTTTATATTAAAAAACCCCCACCTCATTATGTAAATAAGCTGTCATTTAAAAAGAATATGTGAATAACTCAAATTTCACAAAAATGTCAGATAGAACCTAATAAATCTAAGGTGACGAAATGCTGAACATTTGCATCAGCACAGCTACAGTATAGCAGGGTTGTTTTAAAAATGGCCATGGCCAAACACATTCAAAAGCCTAATAAATGAACTTAATAAAATAAAACAACACGGCATATGATACTATAGAAGAATGTAAACAAATAAAGAGATTAAGCTATTGTTGTCATAATGTGATATATATAACTTAGAGGGATAATTCAGCAAAAATGAAAATCTACTCACTCAAATAGTTCCAAACCTTTGTGAATTTCCTTTTTCTGTTGAACACAAAAGCCATTGACATTGTAGGAAAAACAAATACAATGCAAGTCAATGGTTACAGGTTTCCAAAATATCATTTTCATCCTTCTTTTGTGTTCAACAGAATAAAGAAACTCAAACCGGTTTGTGACATGTGAATGATCAGTAAATTATGATCGGATTCTCAGTCTTGAGTGTTTACAAATTTTGTAAATAATATATCTTTTTTACGATTGCGCTTCAAGGCCTCAAAGAGTGTTTCAACCCCATGCAGCTTGAAGCTATTTTTATTTTTATAATCGTGTAACATTTAGCAGGACCAAAATATTCTATCCCAAATACAATACTGCACTCTATTAGAGGACATTGTTTCCCTCCCTATAATAGCTCCGTTATTGAAAGTGTTTTGGCCTGCAGTCATGGAGTAAGATTTGTGATTGTAAGGTCAGGAATGTTCTGTTAATCGAGCGTGAAGACCTTCTGTTTCTGCTAAATGGGCATAGTAGCTTGTGATTATATCAATGGGTTCTTCATGCCTGCAGCTTGTCATGTTTCTGTATAAAGAGGCGTCTGTATAATGTCTCTTTTGAAATAAACCGATTCCCCACATGATGTTCTTCCTAGACATGATGTTCACTGAGGGTGCAATTCACTGACATCAACATCTATAGTAGCCATTCAAAAATGCCATATATTTAACTGTTGTTCTCCATCTTTAAACGTATGGGTGCTAAAGCGATTACTGCTGTGCGTTTAGTGTTTATTTCCTTTCAGCTGGTGCTTTGAGTTGACCCTAAATTAGATTTTTTACACCCTTGAACCCCTAAGGGCACAGAGGAGTTCCTTCAGAACAAAAAGAGTGTTGATGTTTAAAAAAGGCTCCTGTTATCAGCTAATAAAGTGCCCAGAGGTGCAAGGGACATTTTAGATGAACAACTGCAGTCTTTAAATGGGACTTGTTTATTTTCCACAACAGTCTAAGATGTGTATTGATAAATCCTGTATGTCTGACTGATTTGAAATGATCAAATGTCACAAACTCTCAAATTTGACAAATCCGGCTTCAGTGTCAATATCAGGGAAATGTCAGTGTTTGTAAAAGTGATTTTAATTCATGTCAATTCATTCATTTTCTTTTCGGCTTAGTCCCTTTATTAATCCGAGGTTGCCACAGCGGAATGAACCGCCAACTTATCCAGCATTTGTTTCACACAGCGGATGCCCTTCCAGCTTCAACCCATCTCTGGGAAACATCCATACACACTCATTCACACTCTTACACTATGGACAATTTAGCCTTACCCAATTCACCTGTACCACATGTCTTTGGACTTAGAGCACATGGAGGAAACCCACGCAACCATGGGGAGAGCATGCAAACTTCACACAGAAATGCCAACTGAGCCAGCCAAGGCTCGAACCAGTGACCTTCTTGCTGTGAGGCGAACGTGCTACTCACTAAGCCACCATGGCGCCTCATTTCAATTCAATTTACTTTTATTTCTAAAGTACTTTTACAATGTAGATATTGTCAAAGCAGCTTCACATAGAAGATTATGGTAAATTGAAACTGTCAGTCCAGTTTGCAGAGTTGAAGTTCAGTTTAGCTCAGTTCAGTGTGGTTAATGTGGTTAGATTTGTGAAGGACTACAAGATGTCAATGATTAACGGAAATGTAATACACTTTTCTTTTTTTCTTTTTTTTAGATATTTTCTGCTTTATAGTATTTCATTTATTCATTTCAAAATACATTTACAGTTGAATTATTAGCTCTCCTGAATTATTAACCCCCTTCATATATTTTCCCTCAATTTCTGTTTAACGAAGAGATTTTTGTCAACACATTTCTAAACAGAACAGTTTTAATAATTTCTAATTTCTAAAAACTGATTTCTTTTATCTTTGCCATGATGACATAATATGTAAAAAACATTTTACTAGATATTTTTCAAGATACTAGTATTCAGCTGGAAGTGCAATTTAAAGGCATAAGTTCTTCAGTCTTCATCCACATCATCTTTGTATCAGCTCTTATTTATTCATTCATTTTCGTCTGCTTTTCCGGGCTGGGTCATGAGGGCAGCAGTCTTGGGAGAGAAACCAGACTTCCCTCTCGCCAAACACTTCCTTAAGCTCCTCCGGGGGTTCCCAAGGCGTTCCCAAGCAAGCCGAGAGACATAGTCCTACGAGTGTGTCCTTGGTCTTCCCCGAGGTCTCCTCCTTCATATACATGCCTGGAAAACATCCCTAGGTGGCATCTGAAAGAAATGCCAGAGCCACCTCAGCTGACTTCTCTCTACTTCTCTCGATACGGCTCTACTCTGAGCTCCTCCCGGGTGACAGAGCTCCTCACCCTATCTATAAGGGTGCGCCCTGCCACCGTGTGCAGGAAACTCATTTCGGCCACTTGTATGTCTTTTCGGTCATGACCCAAAGCTCATGACCATAGGTGAGAGTAGGAATGTACAGTAGATTGACCGGTAAATCGTCAGCTTTGTCTTTCGGCTCAGCTCCTTCTTCACCACAACGGACCGAAACATTGACCGCATTACTGCCGCCGCTGCACCAATTGACAGGCCGGTCAATCTCTTGCTCCATCCTTCCATCACTCCTAAACAAAACCCCAAGATACTTGAACTCCTCCACCTGGGTTAAGGACTTTCCTCCAACCTGGAGATGGCAAACCACCTTTTTCCGGTGGAGAACCATGGCCTCAGACTTGGAGGTGCTGATTCTCATACCAGCCACATCACATTCGGGAGCAAACCACTTCAGTACATGCTGAAGGTCCATGTGCACATATCAGCTCTGCTCAGAAATTTGTTCTCGTTGCTTCAAACAATCTCTATCAAACCCCATTCAGCAGAGTAAAACTTTTGACAAGCCATTTTTTTGTTTCCTTTTTGCAAACCAGCCACTCAGCCGTTAGCTTAAACTGTTAGAATAAAGACTCATTTTATTTGTAACATTGTAAGCTCTAACATCGACTTGCTTTTTAGTACAAAGACGCCATTTTTGCGTGTAAGTAAAATAGTTCATTCATTCATTCATTTTCTTTTCAGCTGAGTTCCTTTATTAATCTGGGGTCGCCATAGTGGAATGAACCACCAACTTATCCAGCATTTGCCCTTCCAGCTACAACCGATCTCTGGGAAACATCCACACACACTCATTCACACTCATACACTACGGACAATTTAGCCTACCCAATTCACCTGTACCACATGTCTTTGGACTTGTGGGGGAAACCGGAGCACCCGGAGGAAACCTAGAAACCACGGGGAGAACATGTGACCTTCTTGCTGTGAGGTGAACGTGCTACTCACTACGCCACCGTGGAGCCCTAAGTAAAATAGTAAACAATTTAAACAACAGGTCTCCGGAAAAAAACAGTGATGGATACAAATGAATAACCATCCATAATTCAACACTATTGTGTTGTTGGACTAAATGTGTTCGATGGGTTCTTATTCTGAGGCCTCTTACCTTTCAAAATAAACCCTGGTCCCACTTTACATTAAGTGGCCTTAGCTAATATGTACTTACACCGAAACTAATAATTCATTACAATGTACTTATTGTTTAAATACATGTTTTTACATTGTACTTACGCTTGATTAAATAACTGTCTGTAATTACATCTGTAATTAATTTCTGTAATTACATTTTTAAATACACTGTTGACCATCACTTACACCTTAATCCACCCTTAAACTTACCGATACCACCAAACTTGTCCTTAACCCTACCCCTATCCCAACTCAAGAGAACCACAAGTGTTCTCAAATACATTATGAACACAGTAAGTACATTGTATTTATTTTTTAATGCAAGTACATAGTAGTTAAGGACACTTAATATAAAGTGGGACCTTTTCTGTACAACTTACACACATTTTAGCAAATACAGTCTTTATAAGCTTCCCATTGAAAAACAACTAGCTACAATCGCTGCTTGAGGGTTGTAGCTTTAGTCTGATGTGTAGTTTGTCAAGATTACTAATGTTTTTTTAATGTATTTGTAAACACTGACATGTGCATAAATAGCGTCCCAGTGCGTCCACGTCCTGACAATGGCTCAGAGGTTACTTTGGAAAAGAAAAAAAAATTGCAGCAGTGCTAATAATTTTGACTTTGACTGTATATATTTTGATTTAAGCAACATTTTAATCTAGAAGTGTGAGGACTGCAAATAGAAATGTTTCGATTTATAGTCAATTTAAATAAACAACTGCAATAAAACTGAAACCTGAAAAATGACAGATGCTAAATCTTGGAGGGACCAATAAATATCGTCTTGATAAAAAGAGGAAACCCAGACTTCTGAGGCAGTTGTGACCTGTATGTTAACCATCCTCATAGCGCTTTCTCTGGATCTGATCTCCTGTGATTCTCCGCTCGTCGTTCTTAATCACCAGGGAAATAAACCTCAAAATCTTGAGCTGAAGCACAGAACTGAAGCTCTCTTGGTCTGGCATCTGCCTCACTCGGAGCTGTTTAAAGACATAAAAGAAGCGCGCTTAATCGCGGACTTGTTGACAGTGTTGGTGGTAAAAGAATGGCGAACAGAAGGACTACACATCTGACAGCTGCGGGCCAAGACTAGCTTTACTTTGTGTCGTTTGGCGCCAAACTTTCTCCATCCAGAGCAACAGCAGCAGCACTGAGTGTGAATAAGAGTCATTTTATGCTGGTTCTCTGGCTCTGGCAGATTGGGGTTTGTTCATTCTCTGCCCTGGACACACAGTGCTTGACTCTCTGCAAGTCTGTTTGCCCATCTAGCAGCTGCTCCTCTGGCAGACTGGCGTTCTGCTCACCATGACCACCAGACTGCTGACCAGACCGGTCTTGGCATGTTGCCTGGATAATGAGGTGGCGCTGTCTCATTTGTTTTTTTTACACTTATCATCTCTGTTGATTGAGTGTAAAGCAATGGGCCTTTAAAGGAAAGTTCATCCAAAAATGAAAGTTTCCTCTTTTACTCACACTCAAGTGGTTGGATGAATTTATTTCTTCTATTGAACACAAAACAGAATATACTGAAAAATGTTTAGAAAAAACAGCCATTGACATTTACTGTGTAGTAGGAACAAAACCCTATGGAAGTCAGTGGCTGTTTTTCACCAATGTTCTTCAGTATATCTTCTTTTATGTTCAACAAAAGAAAGTAACTCAAGCAGGTTTGGAACAAGTGGAGGATGAACTGTCCCTTTAAGGTAAGAAACTGCAGGTGAATAGGGTAAAAACAACCCAATTTATTTGTTTACAGTAAAAATTCCAAATATTTTCCAAAGCTTTCCATATTTCCGACGTTGTTTATATGCAATACAGAGTAGGTCAATTTTTTTAAATTTTCATACTCAATGAGCATGTTTGGGATGCTCCGGATCAACATGTATGACAGCATGTTCCAGTTTCTGCCAATATCCAGCAACATCCCACTATTTAAGTGGGATGGACAAACAATCAGATAGACTGTATGCTATGTAGTTGTATTGCAATGCATGAGGCAAATGATGGTCACGATTAGATAAACGTTAGATTAAGTCAGGTTCAAAATTCTGGTTAAATTTTTTGACACATAAGAATGAAAGGTTTTTACTGTGGGGTTTTCAGGCCTCTTACAAATTTACAGGTAAATTATGATTGAACATATACATCAGAATATGCAGATACAAAATTGATCAAATGAATTTAAGACACTTAAAAGCTGTTGTTGTTTTTTAGATCGTTTTTTGTATTGGACTGAGAAAATCACAAAATTGATGCATGATTTTACCTGTAATCTCTCGCTTTAATCGATGAAGGGCACATTGCACATTTAATGAGTAAAAGCCATGAATCAAGCCCAGTTTACTGCCCTGGCACCTGCTTCAAATGCTATCAGTCGATTGAATGGACGTTATCAGTGGTTATCAGCTAAAATATATGGGACAGTAGGGGCCTTCTGCGCTTACTGGTAGGCTCAGAAGGCTGTTATCAACCATCCACATGATTTATCAGCTATACCAGGGGTGCTCAACCATGTTCCTGGAGATCTACCTTCCTGAAGATTTCAGTTGCAACCTATATCAAACACACCTACCTGTAATTATCAAGTGCTGTGCAGGTCCTAATTATTTGGTCCATGTGTGTTTGATCAGGGTTGGAGCTGAACTTTGTAGGAAGGTAGAGCTCCAGGAACAGGTTTGAGCACCCCTGAGCTATACTAATAGAGAAGACTCCAGAGCAGTTTTATTTTATTTTATTTTTTTACATTACTGTGACAGTTGGGCTAGGGGTAGACATTAATAAAATACAATTAATGGGAAATTTAATTAATGATATAAATAATCAGCACAGGCTCAATCTGCATATTATCTTTAAAACTAACGCTACATGGTGGTATGTGCACTTACTGTACCTCCATATGAATGGCTTTTCTACCATTAGCAGTTTCTCCAGCGGCTCACCATGTACGTCGGCATACTTGTGACGTGGTGCGGAGTTGACAGCGGTTTCAGAAAGCAGATAGGACAAAAGCCAAACGAGTAAATAATTTGCTTTTTTAAAAACAGACGGTTGGGTTCAGAGAAGGAGGAGGGCGGGTTAATCTGTGCTTTTGAAAAAAAAAACTGACTGTTGGTGTTGGAGTTCAATCTCATTCATTCATTCATTTTCTTTTTCGGCTTAGTCCCTTTATTAATCCGGGGTCGCCACAGCGGAATGAACCGCCAACTTATCCAGCATTTGTTTTACGCAGCGAATGCCCTTCCAGCCACAACCCATCTTTGGGAAACACATCCATACATTGTCATTCACACACATACACTACGGACAATTTAGCTTACCCAATTCACCTGTACCGCATGTCTTTGGACTTGTGGGGGAAACCGGAGCACCCGGAGGAAACCCACGCAACCACGGGGAGAACATGCAAACTCCACACAGAAATGCCAACTGGCCCATGGAGTTCAATCTGTGATTTTGAAAAAAAAATTACGGTTGGGTTTAGGGAAGGAGGAGAGCTGGTCAATCGGAGTGGCCTCTGGTGGATTTACACGAGGAGAGCAGAAATTTGATATCTCATACAGCTGATTAACCATGTGAATGGTTGATAACATCCTTCTGAGCCTACCAGTAGGTGCAGAAGGCCCCTACTGGCCTATATCTATCAGCTCATAACCACTGATAATGCCCATTCAATCAACTGATAACATTCAAATTTACTGGTACTGACCAGGTGTTTGTGAGTCTGTGCCAGGTTCAACCAAGACCTGGCTTTTTTCTTTCTTTTTTTTTCGTAACAGGCATTTCCATTTTTTTCTGTCAATGTAATTGACTTTAGTTCTTGACTCCTAGGTGTAGCAAAACTGACTGTCAGTGATTTTTCTGGCACTCAAACAAAACTTCATATCCTATTAGAGGGTGACACTGTTTAGTGAGTGAGAAGGAGACTCTTCATCATCCTGCTAATTAATCCAATAGAGAGTCTCTCCGTGTGGAATTGTGTCACATCTAATACAGCTTGATATTCTGCTTGATAACTGTTGTCATGGTGAGTCATAATCACTCGTGACTTCATCACTAATCGCTGCTGACTCATTATGAGACTTGAATTTCTAGTCCTTGCATGGGATCTGCACTGTTGATGACTGCTAAGGAAGTATTATCTTTTAAACTATAAATACATAAAAATAAATGCGTGTATATGTATGCGCTTGAACTTATTTGTTTAATTTTTTAATAATAAATGTATATTTCTTTGGATATTTATAATCTAATTAATCAAAATATGTGTCTGTATTCGGGCGCCACGGTGGCGCGTGAGTAGCACGTTCGCCTCACAGCAAGAAGGTCGCTGGTTCGATCCCCGGTTGGGCCAGGTCCCGGTTGGGCCAGTTGGCATTTCTGTGTGGAGTTTGCATGTTCTCCCCGTGGTTGCGTGGGTTTCCTCCGGGTGCTCCGGTTTCCCCCACAGTCCAAAGACATGTGGTACAGGTGAATTGGGTAAGCTAAATTGTCCATAGTGTATGTGTGTGAATGAGAATGTATGAATGTGTTTCCCAGAGATGGGTTGTGGCTGGAAGGGCATCCGCTGCGTAAAACAAATGCCGGATAAGTTGGCGGTTCATTCTGCTGTGGCGACCCCGGATTAATAAAGGGACTAAGCCGAAAAGAAAATGAATGAATGAATGAATGTGTCTGTATTCTTAGTTTTGATTACTTACTGTTATTATGCTCTTTGAAATAGTAAATTCTTTATTATTTCATTATAATGTGTTGCTTAAATATTTGCTTGTCATTCGCTTTTACTTTGTTGCAGAACAAAAAACTTTTAAAGACCCAATTTGCCACTTCATGCTATATTTATAGATTTTCTCAGAAGCAAACTTTCTTGCAAGCACTTCAGGGGATTACTGGGATTGGTCCAGTGACTATTCTAAACTTCATGTTGGTATTTAAGGATCGGCCTGTTCTGTTCTTACTCCTGAATGGGGCAGCGAGTAACACCAAGCGACTGGCAGCAGGCCCGAAGATTCCTCATGGGGGTTATAAGGGACACCGAGTGTCCCATTATAGGACAGAGGAGGAATAATATGCCAACACCTCAAGCACATCAATACATCAATGAGCTCACAGCAGCAACATCTCTTTGTTTTACAGTTGCTCTCAATAATTCACATCTGCACATTTGCCAAGATGTGATATCAGGTGAGAACAAGTTCCTGCACTTTGACTTTCTGCTTCATAGCTAACAACAGATCACTGGAGAGGGAAACCTCCATATACTCAAGGCGTGTGGTTTTATTGTCAAACATGTATCCAGGTTTAAAGAAACTCTCTGAACTGTAACTAGAAACACACACAGGCTTTTGTGGCTCTGCTGCAGACCGATGAAGCAGTGTGAGCTGTCAGATAAGGAAGCCTGCAGGGGAATTGAGAGGAACTTTCAGACACCTGAATACTATAAATAAGACTGCTGGGTTTTTTTATCTGTTCGTGTGTATTAAAGTTAGGTTGCGGCTGATCTTGTCTAAGACAGACAGGTGAGAGATCTAGGAATATCATTCAGACGCACCTGTTATACATCAAGTTTTTACCGAGAACCACAAAACAGTATTTCTTTCTCTGAATCAGGCTAAACAGTCACTGTGTAATGGGGCCAGAACTCGCTGGCAAAATAGAGAGATTTATATATAGATGTATACTGCCATGCAACATGCCTATCGATGGGCATGGCAAGTGTTCATGTGTCCATACTTAGAATGTATGCCGAAGATCTGTTACGCTAGATACCTACAGTATATACTGCAATGACAGGTTGATTGCTTCCTCCTATGAATTTGTTGGGAGGAAATGATTAATGGCTACTTTAAATAGACTGAAAAACAGTATCGAGGCTGCATGATGGCCAGGTTAGCACTGACCTACTCACAATAGTAGCTTGTCCACCCAATCAAATGAGATGCAAAATTGTTTTTTATTTTAAGGAAAAAAGAACAAACTTTGTTGTTTACATGCAGGGAATAAGATAGAAGTACTAATATCCTTGTGGATGCAATACATTAGCATGTAAATTGAAATCATGATTTTGCAAAAGCTGCGATTGTCAGGCATCTCTTGTCAGGGTTGCACAGTTCTCTGATCAGTAGGAAATTTAATTTCCATCCAAAGGTCAGAGGGCACTCTTGTACAGAAACTCCATATACATCTCGAAGAAAAAAACAAGACACCCCTATAGCGTTTAGTAAATAAACAGATGATTTAACTGCTTTCCATCAATGTATGGTTTACTTGAGTCATTCATTCATCATTCATTTTCTTTTCGGCTTAGTCCCTTTATTAATCCGGGGTCGCCACAGCGGAATGAACCACCAACTTATCAGCATCTTTTTTACACAGCGGATGCAATCCATCTTGAAACATCTATACATTCTCATTCACACACACGCACACACACACACACACACACACACACACACACTACGGACAATTTAACTTACCCAATTCACCTGTATCGCATATATTTGGACTGTGAGGGAAACCGGAGCACCCAGAGGAAACCCACACGAACACGGGGAGAACATGCAAACTCCACACAGAAATGCCAACTGACCCAGCCGAGGCTCGAAAAAGCGACCTTCTTGCTGTGAGGCGACAGCACTACCTTCTGCGCCACCGTGTCGCCTACTTGATTCATTATTATTATAATATTCCTCATAATGGAATATACAATAATGCTATGCCTTTATCACTGCTTAGAAAACTCTTAAATATGTTGTGTGCCTTATTCTGTGTAAGAAACCACGTCATCTCACACAAGGATTTATTTCAAACACTCATTTATTTCAAAATCATGATTCAATAATTTCAGATGCTTTAAGATGTTGTAGCATATACTTCAAACAGCTGTAGTTTACTGAGTAGTTATGCAAAAAGCTGTCATAGTATAGTGTATAGTACAGTGTAAGTAGTATCTTTGATTTTATTGTCATGCGATTAAATCATGTGCAATTTATTGCGTCGCTTGTCAGTGAACTACAACTCCGTGTAGTAAATGCTGATCCATCTGAACTCTCATGCTGGAGATTTACAGCTGATTACAGAACAGGCTTTACTGACGAAATGTGCATGACAATCGCCTTCAAGCGATGAGCACATACTGTCTCATAAAGTTGTGAGATTATAATCTGTGGTGAACGGTAAATAGTTTGATTATTCAGGCTCGCCGTGGTGTCCATAGACATGCAGAATCTTGTTACTGGGGTGCAACAGGGCTCAGGTCTTGGAGAATTTCTCTTTTTTTATCTACATGGGATTGCTAGGATCTGTCATAATAAACATGGCTGTTCTTATCACTGCTATGCTGATGACAGTTAACTCTACCTCTCATTCCAACCTGATGATCTGCCTATGGCTGGTTACTTCACAGCTTGTCTGACAGGCATTTCTAAATGCATGAAAGACCAACACCTTCAGCTTGACATCGCGAAGACAGTTATAATGTGCTATTCCTCAAGTTGTTCCAAACCTGTATTAAAGCCTGACTTTCTTTCTTTCTTTTGCACACAAAATAAAACATTTTGAGGATGTTGGTAACCAAACACTCGCTATCGACTTCCAAAAAGTATGTCAACTGTTGATTACCAGCATTTTTCAAAATATCTTCTTTTGTGTTCTGACTCAAACTTCATTCTGTTTGGAACAAGGGTGGGTAAATAATGTCAGATTGTTTTGTTTTTGGTGAACTATGCCTTTAATCTTATAATTAATTTTAGTTTAACAATGTCATATAGCTCTATTCATATAAAGAACTTTACCACAGGCACTCTATGACAGGTCTGTTCATGCAAGGCTTTTATTTGACACAGTCTTGAAGTGTCTGTCTAAATAGAAAGCTACCATTGAACTCTAAACTTCAGAGCGTTCTGATAAGATTGAACTTTTCAGCTGCTACTAAAGACCATACACACAATGTTTTCCAAAAGCACTTCTCAAATCATCTGTCACTGCTTTGTACATGCCTATGATTTACTGCTCACCGTTCATTACTAAAGAGAAATAAATGTGCACGCCAAAGACATCGGTTATACTGTGAGTATTTGCACTGGCAGAGATCCAGTGGGCCATCATATTACTCATGCAGAGACCTGCCCTATGAAGAGCATTCATTACATTCACACAGTGTTATATGTCAGCAGTGCATCCGAGCAGTTGCTTCACATGAAAGAGGCTGATTGGAAAGAATGCTGCCTTCTGGCGCTATACTGCACATGGCATCGTCTACTCAGCACTTTGCCATTTGAAATAGTGTCGAGCTCGAGCAGAGAAAGGCAGTGTTGCTTCTTATATGCGAACAAGTCCCATCATGGATGTTTTCCCAATTTGCCCAGGGTGTGCCTGACTCTGAATTACATAATGTACCTGTGCCTGTGACAAATGACTGCTAAAGTGCTCAGTTCTCAGAGCTGATTTAACAAAAGCGGTGAATGCCAGAGGCAAGGAGCTGAGAAATCCATAAGGTTGTTCCCAGGCTAAGTTCCAACTGCTGTCATTCATCTTTCAGGCTCCTTTACGCAATTCCGTGAAAACTGAGCAAGTGTTTTTCACCGCTTTCATGGACTGGAGCCTTACTAAGCTGACTTTAGGACAGCAGTGGGATACACTTTATTTTGATGGCCCCCTTTAGATACTCCATTGGTATCTTTGTAACTATGTCAGTGAACGGTCAATGTTTGGTTACTTGGAATAGTGGTTCTCAACTGGTTTGGCCACGGGACCCACATTTTTACATGGTCATACATGGTCGCGACCCAAATTTTTAGGAACTGTAATATAATTTTAGGAATTATAATTAATTTGTATTTATTTGTTAACATACACAAGTAGCGAAAGAAAAATCATGAGAAAATCAGCAAGACTTACAAATAAACAATATTTTATTGCTGACATTTAACAAAATGTATCAAATTATAGAAATATTACAAAGTAAAAACGACAAACACTGTAAACAGTGGTTAGGGTAAGGAAAGGTTGTTACCATAAACAAAACTGAACTGTTAATAAAACATTAACACTGATCCTGTTGAACAGAACAAACCAGCCAATTGTAAAATGATTAAAATAATCATAACCATTTTTACATCTAATATGACAGCAATTATAAACATCTGTTTCACTTAACAGTAATTTGGGAAGATAATGAGATAACTGAGAATGTGTTTTACTGATGTGATAAGAGTTTCAAAGTCAGGAGTGATGGTAGACAGTGCTACCCGAAGATCGTGCTCTATGTACAACCTGTTCCTTTGCTTTGACTCAAGCTGCACCAAGTAAGAGAAGCCACTTTCATACAAATGCGTAGTTCTGAATAGGATGGGTTTGATCGCACTCTCAGATCGCGAAAACTGGGAGAGACTTACTTCACTGAATTTCTTTTTCAGCGTCTTATCACGACAGTTCCACGAGTTGACTCTCTATGTTGCTCGGCAACGTGACGCCTTCCACGTCGATTCCAAAGGGAACGGTTGTCATGCGCGCATTTCAAAATAAAAATCCGGTATACGCAAAACAAGTTAAAAATTAAACTTTTGTTGTTGTTTTTTTGACCACACACTCCGTCAGTTGAGAAACACTGACTTAGAACAACATACTTGCAAACTTGCTTATAATCAGTAAAGAATCAGTCGGGAGAGCAATTATCTAATGATTCCTTGTTGACTTAGTTGCAAAGATATTATATATAGTTAAAAAAAGGTCTAACGAGGACCAACAATAGCACGTATTATCTCAAAATGTTTGTGGCGCCTCATTTAAAGGTCTACAGCAGGCTGGAGATGAAGCGGGGATCAAATCCTTTCACAT
Source organism: Danio albolineatus (assembly GCA_903798035.1). NCBI lineage: Eukaryota > Metazoa > Chordata > Actinopteri > Cypriniformes > Danionidae > Danio > Danio albolineatus. The sequence continues at coordinate 7,276,943 of CAIGQQ010034181.1, read as the reverse complement.
GTGCTGTCAGACTCTGTGTATACAACGGCGTCTCTGCTGAAAGAGAAAGAGGCTTTGTCACTCACATTGTGCATGCGCCATTATGGAGTGTAATTGGATCCTTTGCAGTTTTAGTTGAATTAGCAATTCTGTTGTTCCTTTGGCTGTGTGTATTAAGAGTCTTTTTTTTTTTGGTGAGGATGGCCTTCGGTAATGTACAGTGACCCAAAAAGCTGGATGCTTAAAGAGTTAGGTGACCCAAAATGAAACATCTGTCATCATTTACTCACCCTCGTGTTGTTCCAAACCTGCATGACTTTCTTTCAGCTGTGGAACATAAATTAAGATATTTTGAAGCGTGTTTCAACTGCTTGGGTTCATATAATAAAATGTCCGTGGGGTTGAAAACATGTTAAACACCATTAACTTTCAGTGTATGGACACCGAGGCTTATTTTTCATCTTTATGTTTCTCGAAAGAATACAGGTTTTGAACGACATGAGAATGAGTAAATGATGACAGATGTTTCGTTTTTGAGTGAACTTTTAAACTATGATTTATTGTGTGAAACTCTCGATTGGCTCAAGTATGCTCACGTTGAGAAAAAACAGCTTGCATTAGTCTCAATCTATGCATTATAGGTCTAACGATTCATTAACTCAAGAGGTTATGGCTTTTCAGAATGTCTCCAAATTATGGATCAGTCACTGTCTAAAATAGCATCAAGCCCAGCCTCTCATCAGTGGGCTTTACTGAAGGAGACAGACCGAGGCATCCGTTCATCCACAGCACAGTCTAATGAGAACCAGCAAGCGACGTATAGCACCACCCTCATCCCTAAATAAGCATTGTTTAAGGGACTCTAAATGATGTGGTTGGTTGTGAATAATGCACTTGGTGGTAGGATGTTTTCATTGAAGGCAGATGGTCGGGATTTAGCCATGAAGCCACAGAAAAGGAGCCCTGTTAAGTGTTATACAGTGGTCGCCCATAATGGTTAAAGCTCCTTTTTTATTTTTACGCATGGAAGGGTTCAAATCAAGGTGTTGTAATTAGTGGTCGGTCAGCTCTTATATCACAGTCTTCACTAGCTGTTAACTATCTTGTCTTTTTGAGGAGGAGTTGAACTTGTGCCCAGACAACTGCAGTGACTATTGTAATTATGTGTCAGATGGGACGCCGACCGAGGCTCGCTAATTTGGGGGAGTGTGTTAAATGCCTGAATGTGTGTGTGTGTGTGTGTGTCGCTGTTCTGCCTGGACACAGAGTGCTCTTTCAGGCTTAATGTCAGCGTTGACTCAGGCTGCCTTTCCATACATCTCTCCAAACTGCCTCCAGACGCTACAACAACAAAGGAAATGTGGAGACAATGGAGGTTTTTATAGCATCCGGGGCTGTCAAGGCTCAAATGTACAGACATGTGAGAGTGTGTGATGTATAAAAGAGCTTATAAATCAGGACTTGTGGGGTCTCCAAATGTTGGTAGTGAATTGCGAACTGAATGCACAGCGGTATAGGGGATCAAATGTGGATCGCAAGGAGATACTGCAATCTGTGTTCATCCTGCTGAGCCGCTTCATCAGTCAGGAGATTGTTGAGGTGATGACTGTTCATGGCTCTGGGCCAAAAACGTGTCAGCTAACTGTATATACTGTAGGTTGTATTTAAAAAAGCTTCTCATGTGGTTTATTTTTAAAGCTAGCAGCACCTATATGAAGATATGTGAGCTTGGGGAGAGCAGTGGATGTTCAGCACTCATGTACTCCACCAAATTCAACAGTACCATTCCTCTGAAATATGCCACTGGCTCTGATGTGCTGTATGTTTCTACAGTGTTTAAACATGAGATGCAATTAATTTTGAGTGTATCTAGAGGGAAGTCTTTGCTGTTATTAATCTATTATTTATTCCAGAGCAAATACATTTGATTAAAGTCAACAAATTGTTGCCTTTAATGTGACTGCCCTGAACAATGAATGCAAATGCAGGTAGTTACAATAAAGTAATTCAGCAGTGGTGGTTCAGCAATGTCATCTTACAGCTAGAGTCAACTACAGTAGTTCGAGTACCAGCTGGGCTAGTTGGCGTATCTGTTTGGGGTTTGCATGTTGTGTTGGTATGGGTTTCCTCCGGGTGCTCCGGCTTCCCCCACAGTCCAAAGACATGCAGTATAAGTGAATTGGATGAACTAAATTGGCCGTGGTGTGTGAATGGGAGAGTGTATCAGTGTGTCCCAGTACTGGGTTGCAGCTGAAAGGGCATCCGCTGTGTAAAACATATGCTGGTATAGTTGGCGGTTCATTCCATGGGGCGACCCCTGATAAATAAGGGACTAAGCCGAGGGAAAATGAATAAATGAATAATTCAGCTATCATCATGTTTTCAGACCCTAAAGGAATATATATATTTGTATATTTTCAAACCCTGTGGGACATAAAGCCCAGTCTCCTGAAGAAAGTAACTATATGTATTGTCAGAAAAGTGGCTGCAAATTAAATTGTATGACAGTGTATAAGGAGTCGAGCCTCCAAACCCCATCCCCAAACCTACCCATCATTGGGCTAGACAAATCATACTAAAATGCAAGAATAAGATCGTTAGCCACTAAATCAAAAAAGCTTGCCATGAGGACATCGAGACATAAGGCTTCAATGAGCTCTCTCCATCGCATGCGGTCTTTGGCAGCATGTTGTGCTTCTCCACACGAAATGTTCATCTTTTGAAGCTCCCGTACCACAGCTCTACTCCAGGTGTTGTTGGGTCTCCCAGGTTTTCTTTTGCCAGGTGGTCTCCATCTTAAAGCAACTCTTAAGATCTGGTCTCACCCCATTCTTAACATATGTCTAAGCTACTTTAAACTTTTTAATGTGATGTCCTTGGTAACACTTTTACTGCTGGTTTTCTTCTACAGTTGTTGGTTGTATATTTGGTTGGACTAAAAGATTTGGCAAATTGGCCTGAGAGATCCATTATGGAAGTCCTGATGTCTTTACTGACCACAAGCCAACACTCTGAACCAGTAGAAGAACAGACTTGACATTGCTGTTGTACAGAATCTTTGTTTTGAGGTTGTATTGTTAGACCTTCAGATGGAGCGGAGTTGGGAGAAGATATACCAAATCTTTCCTAGCCTTGTTCTACCATATGTATAAATATATA